>JABUQX010015177.1:0-10000 GCA_015478945.1 Trachelipus rathkii
CGATGATATATATATATATATATATATTATATATATATATATATATATATTATAGTGAATGTACGCTGGGCAAATGCCAGTGGGCAGGCATTTATTAAAAATGGGCATTTGTTACAGGCGTTTGCCATTTCATAAATGCCTTGCCCCAAGAAAACTGGGCATTTATAAATTAATCAGCAAGGATTGATTAATTAATTATTGACAGCATTAAAAAAAAAAAACATTCAAAGAATAGTTATCTTATTTTTCGCATATATATATATATATATAACAGATGTCCTCTCTATATAGCTTGATATATATATATATATATATTATATAAGAATTTGTGATTTCATATATATATATATATATATATATATATATAACACAGTCGTCCCTCGTAGAACGCTGGCTTGCTATACTGCGGTTGGTAAAAAGATAAAAAGAAAAATTAAAATTACAAAAATAAAATTAAAATTCTGTAATACAAACATATGTTAAAAAGATAATAAAAATTAAAATTAAAATTGCAAAAATAAAATTAAAATTGTAATTCATTAGTCATACAGTTAAAATGAAAAGAAAACGAATAACTTTAGAGTCCACAAGGATCCTCTGCTGGCAATAGGCTTTTACTGTAACTCGTTGCACTCGCATTGATAGCGTTTGTATATGCTTCTCTCGCTGAAATATTAACAAATTTTATACAGTGTGTACAGTATTTTATAAATATTTTTTATCATAGCTGAGAAACGAAACATACCACAACCAAATTCTAAAAAAAAGCATAGATTGGCATATCACTGGAAGAGGAAATAAAAATTTTAATTTAATTAGAGCTGGCTCTTCTATAACAACTGTTTCATGTAAATACGGGAGAAATGAATCGACAATTCGAACAATTAAAAACAAAGAAAAAGAATTAAGAACGCAGTCATACTAGGAAGATCTTTAAGTGCATCTAAAATGACAAGCCGTCTGCGAGATGATACGTTGGTTAAAACTGAACAGGCATTAAATATCTGGCTCGAAGACATGAATCGAAAACGAGTGCCTTGCGACGGAATAACGTTAAGAACAAAGGCCTCTACTCTATATGATAAGTTTAAAAATCGAAATGACAAAGTATAAATTTAGCCAGGGTTGGCTTGATAATTTCAAAAAGCGTTTTTGCTTTAAAAAATATTCGTACGACAGGAGAATCGACGTCCGCAGATAATGAAGCAGCAAGAACTTTTCCAGATGAATTTATGAAAATAAATGAAGATAAAGGGTAACTGCCTGAACAAGTTTTCAATGCTGATGAAACTGGGCTTCTCTGGAAAAAAAATGCCAGATCGCACATACATTTCTAAAAATGAAAAGCGAGGCCCAGGCTTCAAAGCAGCAAAGGATCGTGTGACAATATTATTTTGCTGCAATGCAGCTGGCCACTTAATAAAGCCTGGCTTCCTTCATAAGTCAGCAAACCTACTTTGTATGATAGGAAAAAACAAAAATCTATTGCCAGTCTTCTGGCAGTCCAATAAAAAGGCTTGGGTCACAGTTGATTTATTTAAAGACTGGTTTCATAAGTGTTTTGTTTCAGAAGTCAAGAGTTACCTTGAAAATAAAGGAATGCCATTTAAAGGGTTGTTAATACTTAACAATGATGGCGGTCATCCAGAAGGGCTTAAAACTGCCAATGAGAATGTCGAAGTTGTATTTGTTCCAGCCAATACTTCAATTCTTCAAGCTTTAGATCAAGGAGTGAATCGATGTTTCAAAGCTAATTACATAAAGATAACATTCACACGGATTTGTAATTTTCTTGATGAGGATTCGAATGCAAACGTCATGAACTGGAGGAAATCTTTAAATATTGCAGACTGTGTAAATTATGTTAAGGAGGCAATTGATCAAATTAAACCACACTCGGTTAACGCTTGCTGGAAAAATTTATGGAGTGAATGCGTTACAGATTTTCAAGGATTTTCAACTGCAGAAGATGAAGTTGCAAACATTGTTGCAATTGCTCATCACGTTGGTGGTGATGGATTTGACGGCCTCCACCAAAAAGAAATTTAAGAAATAATTGAAGGGAATAAGGAGACATTAACGAATGATGTGTTAGCTGAACTTGTTAATTCAGTTTCTGATACTGAAGATGACGATGAAAAAAATGCTGTAGTAAATGATTGGGATTTAAATACATTAGGTGAACTGTGTTTCGTATGACAAAACAGTTAAATAATTTCATTATCGTCAAAGATCCTTCAATGGAATGCAGTCTCAAAATTAAAAGAGAAATTGAAAAATGATTTAAAACCATATGAAGAAATATTTGGTGAGCTAAAAAGGCAAAAGCGTCAATTGCCGATAACGATGTATTTCTCAAAAAAGCAGCCTATGCAATCTACAGATTCGGAACCGCCTTCATCTCCAACTCCTTCAACTTCATTTACACTTTGAAAGAAAATATTTTTGTGCGCAATTGGATTAACTTTAAAATTTTATATTACAATACTTAGACTATTCAATTAAATATAAAAAAATATTATCTCCAAATTTATAAAGGTTTATACATTGTATATTTTTTTCATTTAAAAAAACTTTTTTTTTGTTCAATTTAAGATGTGTACAGTACTGTACTGTAATGTAATAAATATCCTACTAATTAACTAGTCAATAAAATATGTTTATATACTATACTGTAAATAACATATACTGGTACAAATTTATTCAAGTTATTAAGGAAATAAATTACTGCTGATATTTTTAGTTCAGCCTATACAAAGGTAAAAATTTTAAAATTAATGATTTTTCAGGGGAGTTAAAGTTATATGCGATGTCGCCTATAACGCGGGGGGTCAGGAACCTAACCCCAGCGTTCTACGAGGGACGACTGTATAGATAATATAATATATATATATATTATATATATATATATATATATAGATATATATATATATACGATATATAAATATATATATATATATATAATATTATATATATATATATATATATATATATATATATATATATCATATATAATAATAATATATATAGTATATATATAACAAAAGTATAAAGCCCTCTAAAAATGCCCAAATTGGGACAAAGTGCTAGATAACTGCCAGCGGCATTTGCCCATTCTTAAGTGGCCGGGCATTTAACCCATCAACTATATAATATAATTTATAAAATAGGGTCTATCATTAATTATAAAATTGCAATAATTTTATATGATCACAGCATGCCAAAAGCATTCCCAGGATTTGCCTCTGAATATATAATATATATAAGGATAACAACTAAAATTGTCTTAACAAAGTTGGAAAATTCAAAATCGATTAAAATTTTTAAATGAAAACTGAAATACAAATATGAAAATGTTCAAATCTTTCGCGTCACCCCTGAGGGGAAGCTGCGTCACTCAAAGGTGACGCGTCACACAGTTTGAGAACCACTGGGCTAGAATATAATTTGCAATTTTGATAGGCATGAGTTATCAAGAACTTGTATCAAACCCATTCGTTGAGACCAATATAGATTCCACAAATAAATCACAATTGACGAAAATTTAATCTAAAGCGATTAAAAATTAATGAACAAAAAATCTTTGAAAGGAAAATTAAAATTAAAAATTAATAAATTATATTTTAACAATTGTGTATCTATATAAGTCTTACCTTGAATTTGTTGTTTTTCAAAGATTTTTTGCTTTGAGGTAGTTATTGAAGCCCTAAGATAACTCAGCCCTGTGGCTATACTCGCAGAGTTGGGGATTTTTTTGATTTTTTTTTAGAAAAAAATCAATTTTTTGATTTTATTGTTTTTTTTTTATTTTTTTTATTTTTTCAGATTCGTGACGTCACGCCGAAATATATATATGATATAATATAATATATTTATAGAAAATATATATATATGATATATATATATTATATATATTATATATATATATAAAAAACTTACATATATATATTAATATATATATCTAGACTTCTTCCCTAACCATATTAAAACTAACTTGTAGTTACTACGACACTATGCATACGTATATATATATATAACTATATTATATACAAATATCTAATAGCAAATTCTGTATATATAATTAGTACATAATAGTAATATTATATACTATTATACATCCTATAACTATTCAAAACGTACAGATCATCTAATAACCGTATTCTACACCGTTCTTCATGCCTAACTATATCCAGATTAATCATACAATATATAACACATATATTATAATGCGACTAATGTAAATATATCTTCTTATAAACTAGTACTTATACGCAAAATGTTTTTATGATGAAAACTAATTAATATTGGTCATTTTATAATTTAGACTACAGTATAAAAATATCAGTATTTATGAGTCATCAATAAAGGCTTAAAAATATCATATCAATGCGCGGGATGGTCACAGCCTTCCCCAAAATCAGTAAAAACTTCAGTAATCTTTCAGTAATTAACTGGTGAACACGTATACGGTTGTCAATATTTAAGTATTCGGGTTCATTAAAGTTGAGATTGATTCTCATTAACTTAATAAAATTGTACGCAGTATTAAGTACAATAAAATTAAATATAGCCAAACAATAGTGTCTTTAAAAGTTTATTCACGGCTTATTACAATAATATTTTATATCAATTGCCTCAGTATCATGGCCTCAGTAAAACTGTTTGGAATTTAAGTTACTCTGTGAAAATTAGTTACATTAAAAGGATTAAAATATCCTTGTTTATGAAAAGGAAACCTTTTCAAACCCTTTTGGATTTTCCTGTCTTTCATTATAATGATAATCGCATTCATTATTAATTGCAAATTACTAAAAGTATATAAAGCGTTTTTAGGGGGTACCTCCGAGGCGCTACGTCTCCAAAATTTTGTCTCAACATCAAGAAGAACATTTAAGGTAAATAAAACATATATTTTTTCAAGTATATTTAGTGAAAATAAACTAAAAATAGACTGGTGGCGCAAAGAGCCGCTTCTATCAAAAAATGAAAAGAAATTTTTTTGATATTTTTGAAAAGGTTTCGATCTATAGGATCGCCATTTTGAAAAATTTTCAATAATTAAACCGTCATTTTTGAAAATGTACTAATGTACTTAACATTTTTTATTTATTCATCAAGTGAATTATTAGTGAAATAAAAAGTAATTTACCTTTAAAAAGTGATTTGAAAATTTTATTAAAGTTAAACTTTTTTTATAACTTAAACATTTTCGAAAGCAGTCTTACGCATGCGCAAAAAGATTGCATCAAAATTAAATGAGAGGAAAATTCCAAAGGATTTGGATCGGTTTCAATTATTTTTTGTAATAATCGATATTTTATTTAAGATTGATAGAATAATCGGTAGAAATATCGTTCTTTCATTAATCGATAATAATCGATATTTTATCAATAATTGTAAACACTAAACATTTTGCTGAGAGCGTTGTGAAAGATTCTTCAAGATTGTTTTTTGTTTTTTAGGTTTAATTATTTTAATAATATAATTAATTGTAGTAATTAATGTTTAATAATAACAATAACACTGTGTGGTTGCGTTTTCTTTTAAAAAAAATGGTTTATTTAATGAAATAGCAAAATAATGTTAGTAATATAGGCTACCCCTAGAGCTGAAATTCAGTTTTTGACAAAAGTTTTTTGAAGGCCTAGGGTAGTTGTAGGCCTATATATTTTTTGATTCATATTGGTGACACAATATCAGGCATTTTTTTAAGTAAATAATTTTGAATTAAGTATTTTTGAACAAAATGGACGATTTTGTCAAATTTAAAAAAATGAGGTCTAATTTAAAAACTCGTATTACTAAAAGAGTAAATAAATTAAATGAATTAAAATCAAATGACTGTTTGGGTATTATTTTCTGCAAATCTCAAATAAATGAAATAAATAAATTGATATTAAAAATCAAAGAAATTGATGAAAGCATGATTGATATTTTGATGGAAACTGAGCTTGAAGGCCTAAATATGGACTCTGAAATAGAAAGTCAAAGTGATTATTATTTAGAATTAGAAATTAAATTAAGTGTTTTTAATGAATTTATTTTAAGTAAAGAGACTGCTAAGACAGAACCTAATATTTCTGATAGTTTTGTGGAAGCCTTAAATAACATAGATCACACTACTAATGTAAAATTACCTACCATGAGTTGTGCAGTATTTGATGGTGATTTGAATAAAATTAGTTTTCAAATTTTTTTAAATCAGTTTATGAATGTGGTTGGAAATAACCCTAAACTTAATGATTCTGTTAAATTAATGTACCTTTTAAGCTTTTTGAGGGACTATCCTTTAAGTATTGTGTCTCATTTATCTATCATACCAGAACATTATAAAGTAGCATTAGAATTGTTAAAAGCTGAATATTTGGATGTAACTACTATAACAAATGACTTGTTTGCCTCTTTGATAGCTATTAATATAGAATCCAAATATGATAAAGATTTTATATCCTTAAAAAAGGCATTGAATAAAATAAGGGCAATTATTTATGATCTTAAAGTTCATAAATTAGATTTTACTATCTCAAAGAGTCCAGGCTGTTGCTTGTTGTCACATATAGTAGTAAAAAAGCTACCTAAAGTATTTTTGAAGGACCTGATAAGAAAAGTAGGTCATAATTATCCTGACATAAATGAAGTTCTTGAAAATTATCAGGATATAATAAAGGCTTTAATATGTACTAGTTCTTCCTCAGAAAGAACAGTAGGTGACAAACTTAAATTAAACAATAAAATTACAACTGTTACTACTCAAAAAGAAAAAACATCACAAAATGCTACAAGTAAACAGCATTCTTTAGCCAATTTTCAAACCTCGGGTAATAAAGTAAAAGAGGTTGAAAAAAAGTGTAAATTATGTTCTGGGCCACATTCTTTAGGACTATGTCCTGTGTATAACAATTTTGAAGGTCGAATTAATAGAGTTAAAGAGTTGGGGTTGTGTGAACAGTGTGCTGGTAACCATCCGCAAGCACAGTGTTTTGGTAATAATAATAAAATGAGGTTTCCGTGTAAATGTGGAAGTAGATCACATATACAACCATTGTGTAATGTTAATAAAAATGAGGTGGTAAATACAACGACCAATCATTGCATAACTTTTCATCAAAGTTTAGAGAATGAATATATTCCACCTACCACTTCTTTAAATATGGTTTTTAATGGTAATGAAAAAACTTTAAGATGTTTGATAGATACAGCTAGTAGTAGGTCTTATATTTCAAGAGAAGCTGCTGAAAAGCTAATACCTAATATAAATAGTCTTCCTATAATAGAATATGAGGTTCAAACTTTCATTGGTTCTAAAATTAAAAAGTTTCATCAAACATTAATTGGCGTAAGAGTTTTTAAAAGAATAGTTTTTATTCCTTTTCTTATAGATGATGAATTAAATATAAATTATAAAGTAAATGGAATTTCAGATGTTATTAAAAATATGAAACTTAATGGTTTAAATTTTGCTGATAGTAATTTTAATAATTCTAATGTAAATAGTCATATTAAAATAGATGTTTTGCTTGGAATAGAAATAATAGACTTGTTTCCATCCTTTCAGACTGTACCTTTTGCAAGTGGCCATTGTTTACATATTGGTAATAATAAATTAATACCAATAGGTAATATTTATAATTTTTTAAGTAGAGAACAAATTGTACGTTTGGTTGAAACCAGAAAAAGTAATAAAGTTAGTAATTTCATAACTCAGTCAAAAGTTGAAACAAATAATGCCATAATTCCTAAAAATGATTCTAAATGTAATAACAGAAGGCTGAATACACAAGTGTATTTCGTGTTAGAACCATCCAAAAGTTATTTCAATCCTATTGAACAGTTTTTGGATTCTGATATTGACAATGGCTTGGAAAATCTGTTTAGCCTGGAATCTTTAGGTATCAAACAGGACGAAGACATTTCTGAACACTGTAGATAAATGTCAAGTGCAATTATTTAATCAGAATATGATTTTCAAAGACAACCATTATCATGTAAGCCTTCCTTGGTATGAAGACAAAATAGAATTAGTTCCTAATAATTTTAAAATATCTTTAAATATAGCTAATAGAGTGTTTGATAAATTAACTCAAAATAATTTAATAAATGAATACAATAAAGTTTTTGAAAGTCAACTGAATGATAAAATAATTGAAAAAGTAAATATAAATTTTAATGATCCTTCAGATATTTGTAAATATAAATTCATTCCTCATCGCCCTATAATAAGGCAATCAGAACAAGTAACCACTAAAATAAGACCAGTATTTAATTGTTCCCTTAAAAGTAATAAAACTCTTCCATCTTTGAATGAGGCTGCTTACAGTGGTTATGACCTCATGAATTCACTTTTAAAGCTACTACTTGTGTTCAGAACGAATCGTACTGTTGTCATAAGTGATGTAAAACAAGCGTTTTTGATGATAAGGTTAAAAGGATGAAGTGGACATGAATAGGTTCACTTTTTTGTGGTTTAACAACGGGAAATTAGAAGCTTATAGGTACCTCACTTTAATATTTGGGTTTACTTCTTCTCCATTTATATTGCATTATATTATGAAATATCATGCTTCTAAGTATCCACATGATAGATGTACTGAAATATTATCCTCAGGCTTCTATGTGGATAATTTAATATTTACAAGCATGCAAGAAGAAAGTGAGATAGTTGGTATTTATCATCAATGTAAAAAACGCATGGAAGAAGGGGGTTTTATCTTGAGATCTTGGAATAGCAACTCGGATGCTTTGCGTGTTAAGTTCAAGGAAGAAAACTCCTTTGTAGAACATTCAAGTTGTTGTGAAAAGATCTTGGGATATAGTTTCAATGTGGTGACTGACTGTATGCATATCAATAAAGTAGAATATCTGGAGAGTATTTCAACCAAGCGTCAATTGTTGTCTGAGATTTCCAAGCTTTTTGATCCTCTTAACTTTGCTCTTCCTATTTTGGTTAGGGGTAAATTGTTGATGAGGCAAGTGTGGCAGCAACAGCAAAAGATAGCTTGGGATGAGAAAGTGCCTGGAGATATACTAAAAGAGTGGTATAAACTACGCAATGATTGTGAAAATCTGGATACGATTGCAATACCTAGGAGGGCTCTTTCTGAAGGGAATAAGTATGGCTTGCATCTTTTTTGTGACAGTTCCGATAGTGTTTATGGATTTGTATGTTATGGAGTGGATGATGATAACAAAAGCTCCTTTATATTTTCTAAAGCCAAGGTAGCTCCTGCCAATAGGCCTAGGGAGTTAAGTATCCCTTCCCTGGAGCTGATGGGGGTTATTTTGGCCTTGAAATGCTTACCCAATATTTTGGAAGCATACAGTAATATATATTTTGAATTCATTAATATTGCTGTGGATTCACAAGTAGTTTTGAGCTGGTTATTAACCAGACAAACCAAAGTAAAATCTAAGTTTTTAAAAAATAGAATAAATGAAATGGATGGGTTAATTACTTCCATCTGTAACAAGTATAAAGTAAATGTGCATTATAAGTATGTAAATACAGCAGAAAATCCTGGTGATTTTTTAACTAGGGGTTTAACTTTTAAAAAGTTTAAAGAAATATTTGCTCTGTGGTATCATGGTCCTGTTTGGTTAACTAATGATTTAGACAATTGGCCCAAGTATCCTATGTTGAGTGTGCCACAAGAGTCTTTACCTCTATTAATGGTAAATGTAAATATATTAGAAAATACATGTATTAGTATTTTAGATTTAAGTAAATATTCATGCTATCGAAAAGTCTTAAGAATCACTGCCTGGATTTTTAAATGGCTTAGTAAAATTAAAATAAATGTTGATTACCAGCAAAAATCAGTAAGGTATTGGCTTAAAATAAATCAAATTCAATCCTTTGCTAATGAAATTAAATTTTTGAAAGATTATAAACAAAAAGTAAAAGTAGCTTCCTTGAAAGATTCAGAAATTCCTCCCTTGGTTTTAAACTTAAATCTTTTCCTTGACGAAAAAGGCTATTTAAGAAGCAAGGGCAGGATTAATA
>JABUQX010015178.1:0-22500 GCA_015478945.1 Trachelipus rathkii
AAACTTGCAAATTTTTACAGGCAACAAATTTATCAGTTTTCTTTGTTTTTTATTGGGAAACTGAATATATAATATTTAATGGGAAACTGAAAATTATATATAATATATATATAATATTATATTATATATATAATATAATATATATAATATATATATATTAATATATAGTATATTATATATATATATATATATATAATATATATATATCCTAATATATATAGGTCTAAACTGAATAATCGTCTGACCCATCGAGTATTATGATTTATCCGATACTATCGTTATGATCGACCCCTACTAGCAACTACGACAACTAGCAGCCATATGGATATTTATATTCAAGTACATGTTTTTAAAGTTTATAGAAGTAGGAGGTGCTGAGGAATGAATTTAAATAGATATTATAATTATTTGTAAGTTTGATAATGATGAGTGAACTGCTGATGTTAATTACAGTTAAGTGTTATTGCAGCATTATCAATCAAACTATTTTCCAAAATGAAGGCAAAAAGTCAATTAGGATATTTTAAAATATTAATAGGTAAAAACTCAAACTACATCTTATATATATCCATATATATAATACTAATTATTATATATATATATATATATATATATATATATATATATATATATATTATATAATATGATATAATATATAATATTATATATATAATATTATATACTATATATATTATATATTATATCTATAAATAGCTGATGTTTTAAAACTTCTTTAATTTTGTAGTGTCAAATTAAATTAAATTTTAGCAGGTAACCCTATTGATTTAAATTAAATATATCAAAAATATCTGTTTATATATCTTCCCGGCATCTACTTAAACCCTTCTATCAGTAAGTATAGGCTAGTTTCGGCAGTTTAGGCCTAATTTTTACGCACAGTGAGTCAACGAGCCCCTAAAATGGAGTATTAACCCCTTTTTAGGGGGCTCGAGCCATGGGACGGAGGAGGGGACGTTCATACCCCGGAGGGGATGGCGAGGGAACCCCCGCGACACCCAAGACCAAAAAGCGGTGGTTCCGGAGACCCTTCCCCGGAGGGGGGGGATAGTCCCCCCCGTAGTCCACCTAGATGTCCGGAAGACCCCGATCCTGGACATCGGGGCGGACTCCCGTGGGTAATTTCGTTAGTGATTACCCCAAAAACAATAAATCAAAACTGAGATCTTCTACTTTTTTGTTCCACCAGCTTTCCATTTCAAAGCGCTCAAACCATTTTTTTATTTTTTTAGTTTGCATCTTTTTTATAATATTAATATATAATATATATTATATATATTATATATATATAGATATAATATTATATATATTTATTATAATATATAGATTAAATATTTTTAGATTTTTTATTTCAAGTATCGGCATATATTGTTGTTATCGACGTATATCGATGATCAAAGGTCAGACGAATATTCTTCATGCTTTACCAGATATATATATATATATATAATATATATTATATATATATATATATATTATATTATATAATATATATACTATTATATATATAGTATATATATAATATATATTATATATATAATATATATATATATATATATAGTTTTATTGTATGTGCATTATACTACATTTTATTAACTTAAGCTAGGTTTAGATAGGTTACGAAGTCTTGAGTCTAGTACTACGTTACGTTTACGTTACTTACGTCACGCTTAGGGTTCTCCTCAGTGTTCTTTCTTTCATTTATTTCGCAGAAGAGATATTCATGATATTTAAAAGCCCGTAAAGCAAAGCAATTCATGAATTGAATTTAACAAATATGTTGTAAAGTCACTATATCATTAAAATTGTTATAATCCATAGATAAAGGATAGTTCTCTTTTCGATGTACTCTTGGAGAATTTCTCGTAGTTTTAATATCCAAAATCTTAAATATTGTAATAAAAACTGATAATTCAGCTCTCCTTACACATATCTCATAAATAACTGTCCTTAATAACCAATTTTTCCTAATATGTTCAAACCAGGACAACACATTGTACTGTAATAAATATTACTAGCCTTCACGAAAAACAATTTCTTACCTACATTCAAAGCAGCACGAATCCTGCCAGACCTAAGATTAAAAAACTATTAATATAATTATTTATTCTATGACACTTTATCACTAATTTGCTACCACGATCATTCTATATTTAATGGACCTACTATTATCTAACCTTACCTTAAAATAAGCTACTTTCAAAGTCCCAATTTTTAGTGATAACCAAAAAACACATAATCAAAAATTGAGTACTTTTGGACATTTATTCACACAGTCCCATTTGTACTCTATTAAAGACAAAGTAGACACGATTTTGATTTATTATTATATATTATATTGTATAAATATAGTTATATATTATTATACTATATATATATTATTATACGTGCGGTAATATTAATATATAGTATAATATATATATATATAAGATGATATCGATATATCCAAAGAATGTCAATACCATCGATATAATCGATATCATCAATTTTACAAATATTCAGTTACCATATTAATATATAGTATATATATACTTATATATAATATATATATATTTAATATATATATATATATATATTATATATATATATATATAGTATAATATATATATATACTATAATATACTAATATGCAACTTCAATATATATATATATATATATTATATATCTATTTATATATATATATATATAATAATATATATAATATATATATATATAATATATATATATATATGACTATATATATTTTGGAAATCTGGTTTTTATAATAAATAACCACGAACCAACGCTCTGAACATTTTGATGGAAGACAATAAAAATCTTGATGAATTTTGTTTTATTTAATGCAAACTATTTGTGAAATCTTAATTGATAAACTGTTCTGAATAAATATGATGAAATCGTGTCGACGTTTCGGAAAACAGTAATTCCGATATTCAGGACAAATATGGTAATATGTTTAGGTAACTTGTAGGTAAACGTTTACCAACCTGTCTCAAAATTTCTTCAGTTACGTCCCCTATCTTTATAAATGTGTTAGTATAAAAACTTTAATCTTTAGAGCCTTCCATCTAACATCTAGTTCCCAAGAACTTAATAAAGAATTTATTTTCCTAATTCACATATAATTAATAATAATAATAATCTCTACCCCTCTTCATTAATTTATACGTTAAGTATAAGATTTTTGAACCAATCTTATTCTATATATTGACAACCTTACTCTGTCGGTACCAATACAGCCATTTTCTATCAAACTTCCTTTCTACAACCACCATTATTTCAGAATTAAAAATGAACTGCTCAAATTTTACAAATTTGCTATCTTCATTTGAAATTTATTTTTGTCTTCATCTCCAACTCTTCTATAGGCGCCTACTTATCTCATAAAGACTCTCAACCTGCTCCCTTGCTTTCTTGAGTCATATATAAATATTCCCGTGATGCTTGCACTAGCACCTATGTTGGCAGAACTTAGCACCAACTCTCTGTCAGGGCCGATGAACATAGAGGCTGCTCGGCCAGAACCGGTACATATTTTGCATCCCCACATCCATCCAGCATTAGGGACCATAGCTTCACTCAAAATCATCCCATAAGCCTATCTCACTTTACAATTCTTTGTTTGGCAAACCAACTAACAACTTCATCTGAAAATGTTAGAATCAATTCACATAGCCAGTTCTTAAGTCATTCACTAATAACGATATACGGTCCAATTCACTGCAACTTTCTAGTTATAAATTTCTCGCTAATTATTAAAAGTGTTGTTATATAGACTTCAACTGCCTTTTATCTACAAGTTACCTAAGCATTATTACCATGGTTGTCCTGAAGATGGGAATTACTGCTTCCCGAAACGTCGACAAGATTTCATATTTATCCAGGACAGTTTATTAATTCCGATTTCACATAAATAGTTTGTAATAAATAAACAAAACCCCTCAAAGATTTTTATTGTCCTTTCCACCAAAATGTTTCAGAAGCAGTTATTTTATATATATCTATATATATATTATTATATATATATATATATATTATATATTATATATATATATAATATATATAATATATTATTATATATATATTTAATATATATAATAATATATATATATATAATATATATATAACTATAATTATAGTATTATATTATATATATATATTAGTATTGAATAATATACAGAGCTGCGGAGTCGTAAAATAATTTTTCGACTCCACTCCGACTCCGATCCTTAATTCAAATTTGGATTTGCGACTCCGACCGACTCCGATTCCACGTAAACAAAAATTTTACGACTCCGACTCCGAAACAAAGAAATTTTCGACTCCGACTCCGACTCGACTCCACCCTAAAACAAAATTTTCGACTCCGACTCCGACCCCAGCAGTCAATTCAAATTTCGACTGCTGACTCAGACTAGTGCTACAGGTTACAGTAAAACATTCTTTTTGTTTTCAAAACAATTGTTTTCGCTTGCTTTGAGAATAAAAAACATAATACCACTTTTCAATGGAATATAACTCCCCAATGCGATACGGCTAAAATACCGTTAAAGACATAAAGATGCAGGCGCCAACAATGACACAAACTATAGTATATCAGCGTTGGAAGGAAGAAATGTCATATTATGCAAATTTTTTATTATTTATTATAAACATACCAGAATAAAATTAACAGTGTAATACTTTCAGTTTCAGATAATAATTAATAATCAATAAATTATAATTATAATAATATAATAATAAGATAAAATATTAATATAATATAATAATATAATAATTAATTAGCACAAGTAATTATATACAATAAATCACAGGTAAAACTTATGAAATAAAAAAAAAGAATGAATTTCATTTTCTCTCTATAAATAAAAAAAATATTGGAGTATATATTATTATATATACTATATACTATATTATATATACTATACTATATATGTATATTATAATAGTATATATATCTATATGATATATATATATGATAATATATTATAGTAATATATTATACTAGTTATATTATATTTTGACTGCAAAATTACAGAACAAATCAGAAATTCACCTTTGAGACCTGTAAATATATATGTTCAGAACGGTTACACACCGTAAAGTGCCCAATATACTTGACAGATTATTCTACAATCCTTAATAAGACTCTTTATAGTTACATTCAAATATGAATCATTATGTAAATTATCAAACTTAAACTTGAAGCCACTAATATATTGCGCCTACTTGTGTAGATCTTGGTTCATAAACTGTACGGTTCTTGATCACGCGATTGACTAATAATTAACGAGGTTGCTACACTCAAATAAGCCACCACCCCCCCAGAATATATCAGCGACAACATATGAGAACCGTTTCCATTAATTGTTGTACTCAAAACACCTTTTAAATTTAAAGAAAAACATTATATCTACAAACTGATGGAATGCCGATGGGCTCATTCTTAAATCATTTGCTGATTACTATATGTTCAATCTGGAAAAAAAATCCTTCGTGAAACAAACAACTTTAACCCCATATTTTACATAAGGTATGTCGACGACAACCTCACTATTTTTAGGAACTATGATCATATACATCAGTTCATCAATAAAAATTCAAGAGTTGTCATGCTAAAAATTCACATACGAAACTTATGTTAAAATAATGCTATCTGTTTTTAGGACATCCAATCAATGTTATTCTGACGGACTCATTTCTACAGGCATGCATTGTCAAAACCCATGATATTAGTTGTATATGAACTTGGATACTATTCACCGACATTTACAAAGAATCTATCGTAAAAATTTTAGTTTACAGAGATAACAACCCTATTGTTCACTGAAACAATTTTTGCATGAAGAAATTGCGCATTTAAGTACAAATTTAATTAACTGTGATCATCCCCAATATTCAGTTGAAAATTTAATTAATAAAACACTACAAAATGCTACTAATAAAGAAAGTAAAATAATCAGAAGAATTCCGATAATTTTTTTTTTTTTCTTTCGTTCCCAAAAACTTTCGCGTTTCCCAGTCATGAGAGAGAAATGCCTTGCGTAATATTGTGAATTCTCACCTCAAACTAAGCACCTCAAAAATGAAAGTCAGACTATACCATAAGTCCAACAACTTTTCATCTTCCTTACACAAGAGCATGCTTTGCCCTAAACCATCATTGCTTGTGTACCCACATTTACTGCCCTGAGTTAGACTGTATACGTCGACATCTATTGTGGTACCGGAAGAATAGTTGACAGGGCATATCAACATCGCTACAGACGCAGCAAAATCTTTGAACATTTCCAAACGGCACATGTAAATCAAACTATTAGCTAACTTTTCTAAACACTTCACAATATTAATACGGATCGTGTGAAGTCCAGAAACTTAATTTAACCCTTCTACATCAAACACTGCAACCTAAGCATTAAATAAATTTTATGTATTATCAGTCAGACTCAAATATAAAATATTTACTTATATTATTAATCATATTTAAGATCATTCGCGTTACAAAAAGACTCCTTGAAGATGTCTCACTTAAGACGAGACGCGTCGGGAAATCTATGTAAATATATCTTCTTCCTTTCTCTTATATTTATTTTTTCAAATTATTAATCAAATTAATAACGTACAAAACAGAACTACTGTATAAAAACAACATCTAATAATCTAAAAACTTTCTTTTAATAATGATATATAATAATAATAATAATAATTAATAATAATAATAGATAACAATATATATGAATAATATATATATATAATAATATTATAACTAATAATAAAAAAATAATAATAATAATAATATCACATAATATAATAATAATATAATATAATACTAATAATAATATAATAATATTAATAAGAATAATAATAATAATAATAATAATAATACTTCTCTAAATTTTCGCTCCGACTCCGACTCCGCTCCACTTAAACAGTCTTCGACTCCGACTCCCGACTCCAGCAGTCCTCCACCTACACAGGAATCTTCGACTCGACTCCGACTCCGACCTCCACTTACACAGGAATCTTTGACTCCGACTTCCGACTCCGACTTCCGGCGAAAAGTTAGCACGACTCCACGACTCCGATCCACCGACTCCGACTCCGACTCCGATTCCGCTGCCCTGATATATTATATATATATATATTTATATATATCTCTATATATATATATACTATAGTAATAATATATATATCATATTATATATAATATATATATTATATATATATATATAATATATATATAATATATATATAATATATACATAAATACTTCTAAGCTTGAAAAGTAACGGGATGAAAACTGAAAAAAATTAGTACCCAGTATGGTCGGAGAGGACTTGTGGCACACGGAAGTAAAAAACCATTGTTTAGCGTTTAATCTAAAAACTAATATTAGAACAAGTCAGCAGCCAGTAATTTTCCAGTTCCAACTGAAATTCCAGTAAACCTCTGTTGGCATATTTGTTGTTCAGATGATCTAAAAATTTTGAATCGTTTTTTTTTTTAAATAAATGAAAGTCGTCCAGGTTCTGCTTAAAATAGTTTTAAAGCAAGGACATGTTCCCCAGATGGTTCACAATTAAGAATAGCATTGGCAATGATGACCAACCTAGCAATCCATTTCATGCCAATTCAATTTGTTGATGAAGGGTATTATTGAAGAAGAAAATGGGGCCTTCGGTAGTCAGTTGTAAAATTTTTTTGAAATGTGTTTGGTCAATATTGTAATTGAGGTATGAGTCAGTAATGATGGGTGGATCATTATTGAAAATGGATTGTATGATTACGTTGATAGTTTCTGAAATAGGTATGTTGGTATCTTCAAACTCTATATCAAAGTTCTCCATAGAACAATTTTCAAAGGTTAAATTTTTATTTGATCTATTAAATTGAAAATATCAGAGATAGTAAGAGAGGAAGTTGTAGCATTCCAACAACGGGAACCGGGAAATTAGTAAGCTGTTAAGTCGGCGTTGAAGGGAAAAATATTACGAAATTTTAATTATTTAATGAAATTGTATGAATTATAACTTCAAATGTTTTATTATTATATATATATATATATATATATATATATATATATATATATATATATATATATATGCATATCACCTAAGTTGAGGGTCTACTACAGCTGTCGGATCATTTTCATGTCCCATTTTGGCACTTCCTGTTATGTGAAGAAATGGGAATGTTTCGTATCTCATTAAACATTCAAAATATTCATCACTTAAGGGCACGGCCTTTGGGCATGTAGGAATAGGTACATAATGATATTTGACATTTAGATGATCAAAGGCCTTCGTCTCCATTAATTTTATAACAAATTTTGCTCCTGTGAAAATATAGATCAGTTTGAAAACAATATAATTATCTATTGAGAAATTTTATTCAAATTAATTATATAGAGACCCTTTAATGTTACTGAAGTAGAGTTTTAAAATACTCTTTAAGTTTTAAATTTAGCTTTATATTGAAAGATATTTTCTTAACTAAGTTATATAATCTTTTTTTTAGCAATTTTAATATTTAGAAAGCTAGAACATAATACCTACCATCAACGAGTCTTCTTACATCATCCAGTGCACCAAAGTAATTTATATCCATCACAGGCTTCTCAAAAGGGTCACTGGATCTAAGTAAAATTCTTCCAACACTTTTGGGGCTTACTAAACCTATGCCAATTGTGAAAGATTCTTTATCTTCTATAGGACGATACCTCTTATTATAAAGCTGAAGAAAAAATATTTTTTGGTTTAGAATTTAAAATTCAAGATGTTCAAGAAATTTAAAAACCTAATTAGCATCCAGTAAGCTTTCAAATGAAAATCGGTTATTTCTCAGCATTCTTATTTGGTATTTATGAGGCAGTGAAACATTTCTTTCAACATTCGTATATACACATTGTACTTCCAACTTTCTAACTAAAAATCAAATACAAATACATACAAATACAAATACATACAAACACGCACATTCCACTCACACAAACATATGATATATAATATATATATATATATATATTATATATATATAATATATATATATATATATATATATATATATATATATATATATATATAATATATATATATATATATATATATATAATATACGTAAAAAAATTTCTCACAAATAATTCTACATTAAAGGTAAATAATTTAATTTATAATATAATATTTATTATATATATATATATATATATAGTTACATGTATATATATATATATTATACTATATATATATATATATATATATTATAATATATATATATATATATATATATATATATATATATATATATAATATATATATATATATATATATATATATATATATATATATATATATATATATATTTTATATTATCTCATATATTATATATATATATAATATATATATAATATATTATATATATATATATATATATTATTTTTTTAATTACAGGTATGTTGTGCACCTCTAGAGAAGGAGGCCATGCTAATTTACTATAGTTGAAGTCCATATATAGTATGTACAGTCTTATTTAATTTGTTTTTTGTTTTTTTCTTTTTTAGGAATGACACCAAGTAGAGAATTAATACTGATTTACGTATTTGCATAGTAATGTAATTAAGAATAATTAGAATTCGAATATTTTTCATTTTTTCAAATATATAGTTTAAGGTAACTCAGCTTGTGTAACGGAGATAGGAGCATATCATTGGAGAGTCGAATCAAAGGAGAGAACTTTCAATAACTTTGCTGTCTTTATCTGTTTTCTTTTACTTACTTTATGGTCTATATTTTCTTATATTTCATACTTGAAAGTGAATAGATTTAATAGAATATTCGAGGGTATTATTTCATGAAAAGATTGATTAATTATTCGAGGGTATTATTTAATGGAAATATTGATTAAATTATTTAATGGTATTATTTAAAATGGAGTGAATGTTCATAATTTGGGGAGCACTTTCATGAACTTGGCTAACTTTATCTGTTTCTTTGACTTAATTTATACTCTTTATACTCTAATATTCATACTGGAAAGTGAATAGAATCCATTTTCTGCGGATTATTTAAGGTAATTATTTAACAGAGTTCTTGATATTTTTTGTGTTAGGTCAAAAAATCTTTATTTATATCAATTTAATTCTCTACCCACCTGGAGAAGGATGGGTTCAGATGATGAAAGCATTGATAAGGGTAGAAGGAGTGAGAAGTGCCCTGGGTTTGATGGAAAGAGAGAGAGGTTTTTGGAGTGGAAAGGAAAGGTGGAAGATTGGATTTGGAGAAACAAAAAGGTTGACAAATACCCCGGCTTAACCATCAGAAGCGCTCTGTCTGGAGAACCCTGGGAACTAGTGGGAGGACTACCGAGAGATGAGCTAGCAAGTAGCGATGGTATAGAGAAAATAATGAGTGTATTAGAAAAGAAATACAGTAGCGATAGAAAAAGGGAGAAGATGGACAGCATGAATGCTTTCTTCAGAATAGAGCGAGGGGCAAATGAAGAAGTACAAGATTTTGTGAGTCGTTTTGAGGTAGCCTTAAGGAGATGCACCGCTGCTGGTATGGCAGAATTGGGAGACGAACATAAAGGAGGATTGTTGTTGGGAAGAAGCAGGTTGTCGGAGCATGAGGAGAAAATAATGCTAGGAGCTTTGGAGGGCGATCTGTCTTATGCGAGAGTAACTAGTTTGTTAAGAGGAATCATGGGGAAGAGTTATCAAAACCAGAATAAGGAGAAGATATGGTACAGTGGTGATAAGAATAAGAATACAGAGAGAAAAATTACTTGCTATAACTGTAAGAAAGTAGGACATACGCAACGATTTTGCACTGAACCTAAGAAAAATGAGAGGGAATGTGATGGATGTGGAAAGAAAGGTCATGTGTCTGAAGAATGTTGGTTGAAAGACAAGGAATGTTATAGATGTAAAGAGAAAGGACATTTAGCTAATGCTTGCAGTGAACGTAGCGAAAAGAAAAAGACAAATAAAGAAGTAGTACTATTCGGTGAACAAACGATGGAAGAAGACAATTGGGAGATAATTAGTGCAATAGTTGATACAGGGTGTAAGAAAAGTGTTGTGGGAGAATTCTGACTAGGAGCGATTTTATCAACATTAGATAGGGAAGAGTTGGAGAGGATGAGGGAGTCAGAGAGGAAGGTGAAAGAAACATACTTGTTTGGGGAGAAGGAATATAAATGCGATAGGAAGTTTTTGATTCCTATATTTCTAGGTGATAGTAGGGCATTGCTTGAAACCGAAGTGGTCGAAGGAAATATCCCTTGGTTGATAGGAACGACAGTTTTAGATAAGTTAGGGGCAAGAATAGATTTTTTAAACAGGTATATAGAATGTAGCCACTCATCAATAAAACATAAAATACCAATCACCATAGATAGCAAAGGTCACATAAGAATAAAGCTAAGGGGTGGGAGTATGATAAAGAACGTGTGGTTAACACTGGGTGGAAATGATGCCATAAACGATATAGAGAAATGGAAAAAGAATTGTAGGAGGTTGCATCTTCAATTCGGCCATGTTGCATATGAAAAACTTAAACAAATGATATGTAAAGCCTGGGATAATGATGCTACTTTTAAGAGTGTGAAAGGAGAAAGGTTAAAATTACTACAGGAGGTATGTAGTGAGTGCGAGACTTGTCGAAAGTATAAGAAAAATCCTGTAAGACCAATAGTAGGAATGCCTCTGGCACAGAATTTCAATGAAGTTTTGTCCATGGATATAGGAGAACTAGAAGGTGAAAAATTTCTTGTCATGGTAGATTGGGCGACGCACTACTGTCAGGCAAAGTGGCTAAGGGATAAGAGACCCTCAATCCTTTCCATAGATTTCAAAATCGTATGATATTGTTCAAAAATAATAATAACAGATGGGGAGAGAGTTTCAGAATGAGGAAATGATAGAATTCACTGAAAAATGGGGAATAGAAATGATGTGTACAGCCAGTGAGAGCCCATGGAGTAACGGGAAGAGTGAAAAGACAGTGGGTATTCTGAAAGAAGGTATGAGAAAATTAAAAGAGGACGGTGTAAAATGAAAAGAATGGATCCTAATGTGGATGGTAAGTGCAAAAAATGATAGGATAATGAGTGGTGGTTATTCCCCTAACCAAAAGGTCTTTGGAATCTATTACAGAGGAGAACGAGAAATGGAACAACTGAGTCCAACTGAACTTGAGGAAGAGATAGAGGGAGAAAAATTAAAAGAATTAATGAGGATACAAGGTATAGTAAAGAGAATGTGCAAGGGAAGGAATGTAGAGATAGAATTAAAAGAGCATTAAAAGGGAGAGTGAGAGAGCATAAGATTGAAGAAGCCCAAGTAGGAGATAAGGTATACTACAAGAAAAAGGGAGAGGAGAAATGGAGAGGCCCTGGGAAAATAATAGGGAGAGATGGCAAAATAGTAATGGTTAAGCATGGTGCTTTAATCAGAGAAGTTAACAAAATACACATAACAAGAATACAGGGAGTGAATCATGGTAAGGAGGGAAGTGAGGATGAGGAGGAAAGTGAAGAACCGGAAGAGGATGAAGAAGAAGAAGAGGAAGAAGAAGAAGAAGAATTTGAAGAAGAAGAAGAAGAAGAGGTAGGAGAAGTGGTGGAGGAGGAGAAGTTGCGGGAAGAGATTAATCCGAAGGACCTTAGAAAGAGAAAGAACTATCTAATAAGACGCGATGATGAAGGGAGGTGTAGAAGAGTTAAGGTGATAAGTTTAGGAGGGAAGAGAGGTGGAAAATATGATGGGACATATAACGTTAGAGATTTAGATTCTGAGGAAGAGTTCTGGGCTGACCTAAGGGAATATGAGGTGGAAGAAGAAATAAATCATGAAGAATCATATTATATAGAAGGAGAGGTGGTGTATTTTAATTGCACAGACACAGACTACGGAAAAAAAATTGAAGAAGCGAAGGAGAAAGAACTCGAGTTGGAAAGAAAACAATGTCTTTGAGGAAATTGATGAACTATATAAAAATAAGGTGTTAAAAACAAGATGGATAATTACGGAAAAGGAGAAGGAGGGAGGAAGGATATGGAAAGCACGTTTGGTTGTGAAAGGTTTTATGGAAAAAGAATACCTTGATACTGTGGCTTGTGAAGCTCCCACTTTTTCTATAGAAGGATTGAAAATAATCCTTTCTATAATTAACATGAATGATTGGGAGGCAAGGACAATAGATGTTAAAACAGCTTACTTGCAGGGCAAAGAAATGAAGAGAGAAGTGGTAATACAACCCCCAAAAGAAGCTAAAACGTTAAAGTTGTGGAAATTAAAAAAAACTGTTTATGGTTTAAAGGACGCAGCCCGAAAATGGTATGAAAGTCTGGTGGAAGTGTTATTGGGAGTGGGAGGAAAAAGGAGTAAAATCGATAATACAATATTTAAATGGGAAATAGATGGTAAAGTTGTTGGCATAATGGGTATCCATGTTGATGACCTTATTTATGGGGGCAATAAAGAATTTGTGGATACGATTATACCAAAAATAAAGAAAGAATTAAAAGTTGGAAAGGAAGAAAGCAAAGTTTTTAAATACTTGGGAATAGAAGTAAAGCAGGAGAAACATGGTGATATGGTATTGAGTCAGAGGAGTTACACTAGAGATAGGTTAGGAATAAGGATAATAAATAAGGAAAAAAAGGAGGAAAAACTTACCGTAAAACGGGGCAATTCGGTCCATGTGGGGCACTGTCCAGTGGCTCAAAATAGCCTATGCGATGTTAAATATATCTTTAAATGTTAAAAATGTATTTTTATGTCTTAGGTATTAATTTTTTATGAAACCTTTAATTTAAGTCCATTAATTTTGTGATTGTTTTTTCTGAGCACTATAAAATCGGGTAAATTTTAGGCTTATTAAGAATCATACAGGTCAAAATAATTGTACTACATTATTGGTACCAAGATATATATAGTACTTAAAAATAGTTTATAACTCAACAATTTGAGACATTCAGGCAAGAGATAAATATGTTTTATTATAAAAATTGTAACATGGGGCACCTGTCCAGGTTTAAAATTTATGCGGGGGGCAATTCGGGTCCACACATTGAAATCATCATTAAATTAAATTCCTTAATACTTTTACAAAAAGATGTCTGAAATATAATGTTTAAAAATAATTTTTACACTTTTTAACAAAATAGGCACTTAAAGTTTTTCAACATAGGCCTAATTAACTTGTACAATTTTTTTCAGCAAGATGGGTTCACACTCATTTAAAGCACGGCAGGGATACTCTGCTGATGATGTTGCCAGACCCTTAAGCAGTTTTCGTTTCTTGTATTACTGGTCTTACGAAATCGTACACATGCCTACAAAACCCTCGAGTCTGTGCATTCTGCTTTTTGTCAAACAGCGCTTATGCTCGCTTGTCAAACAGCAAATCAAAAGAAACGCCACCAAACGTAGAGTTAAATTTCCTTAATTCTGTGTAATATAAAATAAAAAAAGAATTGTAACCTTACAGAATTAATTACATTACAGTTCGTTTTTGTCAGACAGCGCAAAATCGTAAAAAAACGCTCACCAAACAAAGAACTTCCTTAATTTAATATAGAATACAAAAGGATTAAGGAAATTCCTTACGTTTGGTGAGCATTTTTTTACGATTTTGCGTTTGACAAAAACGAACGCAAACTCGAACATTTTATTAGTTTTCAAACCCAATTTCTTAAAATAATATTGTAATACCATTATGTTTAAAAGAGACCCAAAAACGCTGAGCTTGTGTTCATTTTGTCAACAAGTGCTTGCTCTTCTCATTGTCAAAACATCGCAAAATCGCAGAAAACGCTCACCAAACGTAAAAAAATTCTTTAATTCTGTATAATACAGAATAAAAAGAATAGCAACCTTACTGAATTAAGGAAATTCTTTACGTTAGGCGCAGCTCTTACGATTTGCAGTTTGACAAAACTAACGCAAATCCCAAACATTTATTACGTTACATACAACCCACTTCTTAAAAAATAATATTGTAATACCATTATGTTTAAAAATGAAAACTGACTTATCATAGTTTATTAAATAAAACACTTTAATGAGGATTCTTAGGGATGTGAAAATTGAAGTGGACCAAATTCGTGGGGGGCATCTGGTCCACGCATTTCTATCGCCTTCTAACATTAATCCTATATTATATATACCAATACAATTATACTAATTCTACTCCCAAAGGATAACATTAACATATAAAAAAAAATTTTGAAAAAAAAAAAATAAATAAAGTCTCCATAAACCTTAGCATTTTGAGTACCCCTGATTTTGGACCGAATTGCCCCGTTTTACGGTAAGTGATGAGGAGATGACAATGTATAGATCCCTTTTAGGGAAATTAAATTGGATGTCCCAAAATACACGGCCTGATCTGAGTTTTGATGTAAGTTGTTTAGGGCGAAATATGAAGGAGGCAACAGTTGGGAACTACAAAGATTTGATCAATGTAGCAGAAAGAGCAATCAAAGAGGAAATTTACATGAGAATACCGAAATTGAAGAAAGGCAGAATGAGGTTGGAAGTTTACTCTGACGCATCATTTGGTAATATAAGTGGTGGGAGAACCCAGATTGGTTATTGTATAAGGATGAAAGATACAGTGGGCAATATTTGCCCATTGTTATGGAAATCGAAAATAGCAAAAAGGGTGGTAAGTTCCACTTTGTCAGCTGAAACCCTAAGCATGGTGGAAGCAGTTGAATGGGGGGAGTACATTAAATATCTTTGGGAAGAACTAACAATGAACAATGATAACAAATATTATAGCAATGACAGACTGTAAATCATTAAAGGATAGTATCTACTCCACAAAGGGAGTTAAGAATAGAATACTGAGAATCGAGCTGTCAAACCTAAAAGAAAAATTAGATAAAGGAGTGGTACACTCGGTGGAGTGGGTAAATTCTAGATTGCAATTAGCCGATGGCTTAACAAAGAAAAATAACAGAAAATATCTAATGGAATTGAGAAGGGGTTTGGGATGTAATTAGGGGGTGAAGAAAAAAAAGTAAATTATAATATACCTGATTTAGTTACAGGTATGTAGTGGAACTCTGTTCGAGAAGGAGGCCATGCTAATTTACTATAGTTGAAGTCCATATTTAGTATGTACAGTCTTATTTAATTTGTTTTTTGTTTTTTTTCGTTCATTTTAGAATGACAATTACCAAGTAGAGAATTAATACTGATTTACGTATTTGCATAGTAATGTAATTAAGAATAATTAGAATTCGAATATTTTTCATTTTTTCAAATATATAGTTTAAGGTAACTCAGCTTGTGTAACGGAGATAGGAGCATATCATTGGAGAGTCGAATCAAAGGAGAGAACTTTCAATAACTTTGCTGTCTTTATCTGTTTTCTTTTACTTACTTTATGGTCTATATTTTCTTATATTTCATACTTGAAAGTGAATAGATTTAATAGAATATTCGAGGGTATTATTTCATGAAAAGATTGATTAAATATTTGAGGGTATTATTTAATGAAAATATTGATTAATTATTCGAGGGTATTATTTAATGGAAATCTTGATTAAATTATTTAATGGTATTATTTAAAATGGAGTGAATGTTCATAATTTGGGGAGCACTTTCATGAACTTTGCTAACTTTATCTGTTTCTTTGACTTATTTTATATTCTATATATTCTGATATTCATACTGGAAAGTGAATAGAATCCATTTTCTGCGGATTATTTAAGGTAATTATTTAACAGAGTTCTTGATATTTTTTGTGTTATATTTACATCATATACATATATATATTATTATATATATATATATATTATATATATATATATATATATATATATATATATATATATATATATATATATACATATATATATATTACAAATAAAGAAGATAAACTCTAAATATTTACTTACCAGATTTTTCTTTCTTCTTGAGACATATCAGTTTTAATACATTATCTTTTATTTGACCAGCTAAAATCTTCTCTATATCTTCTTTGTCCGTATATAGTGTATATATATTATGCTATATAAGTTATTACATATATATATATATATTATATATATATATATATATTATATATTATATACATATATATATATATACATATATATATATATATATATATTTATATATATATATAGCATATATATATATATATATATATATATATATATATATATATAGTATATATATATATATATATATATATATATATATATATATATATATATATATATATATATATATATATATATATATATATATATATATATATAAACAGATTTTGATAAAGATTTTATTCATTAATTAATTGACTGCAGATTTGTCATAATAATAACCACAAAATTGTTTTAAAATGCCATCAATCGTAAAAGATTTTTTATTATTAATGATGTTACAAAATTTATAATAAGAGTGTAAAATATGCCACAGAAAATCAAACGAGGTAATACACCAAAAACACTTCATAAGCATATGGAAAATCATCACCGAAGAGAATATCTGGAAATCAAAAATTTGGATAGTAAAAGGGAGAGTCCTGTATCTTCTAGAACAGAGGACACCCCAAAATAGCGAAAGATTCAAGCCGTGAAACAAGTGAGTCTTGAGGAAAATTTCTCCTCAAAAAAAAAGATTTGGCATATCAATGACCCAAAATCGCAGGCATTTCATCAGAAAATAATGAATTTAATTGCAATGAGTAACTAGCCATTCACAATCACTGTAGAGCAGGGATTCTTAAAACTTATTGCCCATCTTCAACCAAATTTTGTAGAGAAGATGTTACCAACTTCATACAGTAAATTGAGATCAGCAGTATTCAAGGTTATTTAAGGCCGATCAGGTATCATTTACTACAGATATATGGACAGCTAAATATTCAAATGAGTCATTTATTTCTTTAACTGCTCACTGGCTTACCAGCGAGTTTGCAAAAATGGACTGTGTACTCCATTGCAATATATAAATTATTATCCTATATTTTGAGGTATTTGAGTAAACTTTATTTAAAAAATACTGTAGGTATGTAATAGAATATTAACATTAAGAACATTAGAAATAAGTGCACAGGTTGCAGCGGTAGCCAAAGGAGACTGTCCCAGTCAAGCTAATAGAACCAATCACCAAACATGCTAATTAAAATCGACAAGGAATGGGGATTGGCTCGAGTTTGTGGACCAAGAAAAAGATGTGAACACAAGCAGCAATCCGAAAGCGGCCAATCAGTGCCTGGATGGAAAGAACAAAACCAATAAGATGCTAGGTATAACAAATCGCAATGTCATTTACAAGGGCAAGGAAGTTAAGTAAACTAAACTGCACAACAGCTATGTGTGGATCAGGAGAGCATGTTAGATTTCCGAAATGGTGATTTTACCAAATTACCATTTCGGAAATCTAAGATGCTTAGTATAACTGACTGGGATAAAGAGTTTAAAGACCAAAACTGTTTTATCATGTGGGAACATTTTAAGCAAGTTTTAATGAATATTCAGTCAGTATGTTTTAAAAATAAACCCATTAGGGTGGCGAAGAGAAAACCTGTTTGGTGGAATAGAGAGATAAGAGATGAAAATCAATGAAAAGCTTATAGATGTTTTTAAAAATATTCATAGTAGTATTAGGGAAGATGATTTAGAAAATTATAGGAAAAATAGAAACGAACTTAACCAGTCAATAAGAAAGGCAAAGAGAGAGGCAGAAATTAATTTAGCAAGGAATAGTAATAAGAACCTGAAGAAGTTTTTTTAGCTTTTATAAATTTAAAAGTAACAATAGGACAATTGTCCTAATAATTAAAATTGATGAAAATTTAGCAAGTTTAGATAAGGAGTTGGTCAACATTTTCAATGCTTATTTTGCTTTAGTGTTTTATTGAGGAAAGATTAGATAATAGTTTGGCACTAATAGTTCTTGTATGCATGTGACAAATAGACTTACAGAATTGGTAATTTGAATTTAGATGTGTAAAGATATTAAACGCTTACTAGACCATATTGATCCAAGTAAAGCTGCAGGCCCCGATGGTATACATGGTAGAATTTTTGAAAGAGGGTAGTACCAGCATTGCAAAGGCACTGTATTTGATTTTTAAGCGATCTATAACATTTGGTGAGGTATCAGATGACTGGAAAACGGCACATGTTAGCCTATTTATGCGAAAGGTAAGGAAGATTTGCAATTATAGGCCAAGAAGCTCTAACATCTCTGGTTGTGCTGTTCTGGAAAAAGTCATCACTGAAAGGTATATAGAGAAATATTTAGAAGATAACAAGTTATTGTATGACTCTCAGCACGGTTTCAGAAAGGGTAAGTCATGTCAACCTTTAGAATTTATGTAATACATTACTGACTGCACTGACCGAGAGATCACAAAGTTGATATTATATATTATTTAGACTCTTAGCAAAGCTTTTATACAAGGTTCCCCCACATAAGGTTGGATGAAGAAGATATTGCAAATGGGTATAGGCGGGAGTGGTGTACATAGTTGGATTAAAGAGTAGTTGTAAATAGAAAACAGTGTACAACTAAATGGCAATAAGTCATCATGGGAAATAGTGAAGAGTGGTGTCCCAAGTTCAGTGCTAGCCACTGTTGCTGTTTCTCATATAAAAATGATTTAGAACTGTGAACTAAAATGTAATGTTCGCAGTTTTCAGGTTGATGATATCAAAGCAGCTCATACCTAAATAGTAGTCATGAAAGATAAAGCAAAGATTCAAAATCTTGATAAACTTCTGGGTGGGCAGATAATTGAATTTTAATAGTAAAAAGGTTCTTCACCTAGGTTACTCAAATAAAAGTTTTAACTATGATAAGAATGGGCTTGAGTCTATGGACCAGGAAAAAGATTTAGGTGTGATTTATAAGTAATTTTGAAAGTAGCTAATCACAAGTGTTTGAAGCTAGAAATAAAAGCTAAATATGATGCTGGGCACAATAAATCGCAATGTTGTTTACAAGAGCAAGGAAGTAATAAGTAAACTATATACACATGTTAAGCCAATAATAGAGTATTGTGCACTAAGTTTGGGCCCCTTACTTAAAGAAAAACTTAGATATGCTAAAGAGAGTGCAACGTAGAGCAACAAAGATAGATTTCTGGGTTTGAGGGTAAGAGAGGAGAGGTAAGGAAGGAAGTGGGAATAACTGTAGAAAGGCGATTCTCAGAGGGGACATGATATTACAAGTCTACAAAATTTTTAAGTACATCTATTGATATACTACCAGGAGACCAACAAATCTTTTAGAAGCACGGATAAGACCAGGGGCATAACAAGAAAATTAAGAAGAAAGCATGCCATCTTGATATAAGTAAGAAAGTATACATTCAGCAATAGTAGGGTTGTTAAATTTTGGAACAGATTTTGCCACAGGAGGTTGTTGATTGCAACTCAATTGCAATTTAAGAAAGGGTTTGATAGGTATATGGATGGGTTAGTATCACATAGTATATTTGTGACTTGGGCCAAATTGGCTGGTTTCTATTATAGTAGTTAGTAATGTTATAGCTACTCTACAGTGTGACCATAACTTAGTTATTACATGTGGATGGTTTGGGCAACATATATCATTTCTTTTGACTAAGCCAAATTGGTGAGATTTGTTACAGTAGTTTGACAGCTTTCTTCAGGCTTTGTGATTTGCAGGAGATATGTTTGGTTGGTGGATGACAGCCATGTGGCTTCTGTTACTGTTCTATTTCTCTATGTTCTTACTTGAGTATTGTGCAGGAGCCCGGCCCCTCTTCAAGGAAAGCACATTAGAATATTAGAAATAAAGACAGTAAGCAGGCTTCTCACATGGACCTATTGAGACCGGTCCCAGCTAAGTCAATAGAACTAATAAACAAATATGTGTTAATGCAAATCCACAAAGCACCCTAGGGCTTGTCAATAACTTACATAGTGTACACAAAGTCTAAAACATTTCTCATGCAAATGAACATGTGTATGAATGCTACACTGTGTATGAATGCTACAGGCTACTATATTTTGTTAAAAGATGGGCTATGGGTTGGTGTAAATAAATCCCAACAAAATTTTTCACAGAAGTAGATTAGTAATTCTCGCTTTAATAAACCGGAAAAATATTCACTAATGAATTTGGCCGTGGACCCAGAATCTTCGGCACACCTCTCTAGTTTACATTCCCCACCTACACTAAAAATACGCTCTACTGGATGAGTAGCAGGCTGATAAATATTTGCTTGCAAGCACGGATAATAATGGAAACCTTGGACCCATTTTCATGCCACCACATGAAAGGATTCTCTCCTGTAGGCAGCATCTCAAGCCTCATCTCCTCTCTCACAGATTGCAAATTTGAATTATCTTTGCCTCTTGATGACAGTCTCTTCAGTTTTATCATGAGGTTCTTGATGTGATTCCCTTTAGTGAAACAGATGTCACTGCAATTTCGCCATGAACATATCAAAAGTCTAAACATATCCAACCCTCTTCATACAGGAAGTTTTATTTGCTGAAAAGCCACCATCGTCACTATCATTGCGCTGTTGCCAGGTTGATAAGTCGGCTCACTTCTGTGAATCTTTTTTTTTGTCACCAGAAGCTTTCCTCAGTTATGCCATTTAGATGCATTCTGTGGAGTGGTTCACCCGTCGGAGATGCCATTCTGTGGGGTTTCAGCTAGCTTAATTAGAACCTTTTTTATATCGAAACTAGATTTATTTATTGAATCTAAAATTTCATAATTCTTCACCCAAAAGTAAGAAGTATCGGCTACTGATACTATCAGTACATCCCTAGTGACAATCCTCTCTGGGCAACACCATCAAAATTTTGCATAGGCTCTCTTTTTTTACAAAAAAATTAGTCGACCCATGTTCATTTTAATATTCTAGTTCAGGGTTATAAGTGATTTGTTATATACATAGATTTTCTGTAGTACAACTTACTGAAACATAACATAACCTGAACTAGAGGGCCTGAAATGAGTATTTTCAACCTGGATGGATAAAAATGAAAAGTCTATGGAGTTTTAAATAACTTTGAGAGGCTATAACTTTTTCCCTAAAGAGACTGCCATGATTTATTCTTCATTATTTTTTTAAAGAGTATATCCTGTGATTTTTATAAAAAATCGGGGGTGAAGTTCATCTGTGCTACTATTACCAAATTTACTATACTATAAATCAAAAAACTTCAAAGAATTTTTTAATATCATTTTTGTAAATTATGTTATAGTTTTAATGCAAAAGTTACTTAAAATTCATTCACCTCAGTAGCTTGACTATATATATATATGTATATATATATATATATATATATATATATATATATATATAGCAGTATAGTATATATATATATATGTATATATATATATATATATATATATATATATATATATATATATATATATAATTGTATATATATATATATAGTATATATATATATATATATATATATATATATATATATAGTATATATATATATATATATATATATATATATATATAT
>JABUQX010015178.1:30000-32500 GCA_015478945.1 Trachelipus rathkii
AATGGAATCGGCATAACTATTGCCATTGTTCAATAAAACACACTTCAAGCTTCTGTTTGAAACAATCCATAAACAATCGCCAATCTTCTGGTCGATATTTTAGGTAACCGCATTTGGAGTAGGAGTCCAGGGATGTTTCTACAGTATTACTAGGTCTTTTTCTTCAATGAAATATGGAAGTACTACCTCTCTTGGAAAAAAAAAGTTATTTTACATTCGGCCTTGAGACAGTTCTTTTCACTTAGTCCCTATGATGCCTAAAAGTCAGAATTTGCCTTGGAGAGACTTACTCTCAGACTAAATCATTGATCTTTCCTGGAGAACGTTGCTGTGTAGAATGTACTTTCTTTCATATTCATACCACTATCTGCACGTGTTGGCACACGCAAATCCTGGAAATCTTCTTCATCAGACAATGCAAGGTCTGGGGGAGTGTAGTGAGCACTGGGATGGGGACATCCTCGGAGTGTGTAACAGGTCGCCTTCTGATTCCAAATCCGGATACTCAAATTTACGTTTCTTGTAACGATTGAAACCTTTCACATTAACCAAACAAAATAACAGTCACTGTGGTGATTCTTTGGCTCCCGCCATACCATAGGCACACCAAAATTTTAAACCTTTTCTTCGTCCATTTTTCCACTGACGTAGATTTTCGACACACATTTTACAGACCATATGGGGAGCCCAAGACTTATCTTTGTCTCCGAGTTTCATTCCAAAGTATGCCAGATATGCTTGCTTCACAAAGTTAGTAATATTTCTTCTTTGGTTCTCCTGGCAAAATTCACCACAGATGTAGCAGAATACATTGGGGTTATTCAAACAGGCTCTTCGTGAAGTACTAATAGTGTTCTGAAAATAGAAAAAAATAAAGTATATATAAAGGTAAGCCCCTTATATATATATATATATATATATATATATATATATTATATTATATTATATATATATATATATATATATATATATATATATATATATATATATATATATATAATATATATATATATATATATATATTATATGATATATATATATATATTATATATAGTCATATATTATATATATATATATTTTTCCAGAGGGTGGAGTCGGAGTCGGAGTCGGAGTCGGCCAGTCGGAGTCGGAGTCGGAGTCGGTGTCGGAGTCGGTAATTTTCAAGAGGGTGTAGTCGGAGTCGGAGTTCAGAGTCGGAGTCAGCAAATTTTCGAACCGACTCCAGTCGGAGTCGGATTCGGAGTCGGTAATTTTCAAGAGTGGGTCGGAGTCCGAGTCCGGAGTCGGAATTTTTTGAACCGACTCTCAGCAACCCTGGTTGTCACACCACTTTATAGTTAACCTGTGAGTTAAAATAAAACACTTACTTATAAAGCAACTCAAGAGCTCCTCTTCTGTTTAAATATTTTTGACATAGACTGGAGAATGATGGTTTGACGCTTTTTGCTGGGTGTCTCACTGTCCTGTTGATGCAGCTCCGGTCCCGGCTTAGACCCTCCTTCAATTGCCAGTACACACTCACTTGTGCAAAGAAGGATGTTTTCCAAAAAAGTTACACAACTAAAATCATTATTCCATGTAAATTAATATATGTGAAAAATTAATGGGTTGAAATATTAAAAATTAAACAAGACAATAATTCAAATAAAAAGTATCGATGTAAGTTACTTACGATCAAGTAGTGCGATTTCAAAGCCTATATGTTGATTTGTCAAAAGCTGAATGGGGGTTTTTTTTTACATTGGGAGCATTCCAATCCAATTCCCGTTGTAACGTCACTCTCATTGCCCTCAATATACTCCTTCTTGATCTTGACGGACCCAAAGTACTTGATAAGGTGATCCAAGTCATTTTGTCTGCTATCTTTCATGGGAAGTACAGGCAGCATCACACTCAATAATTTCAAGAGTTGCACTTCGACGACTTTCACTGTTTGCAATTCTTTTTCCCTTTAAGCACTTATTCATATCTGTTTTATCCCAATTTAAACTCAAAAGCACTAAAAAGGTTTAATCGCAAATCACAAGTAACCAATAAACTTAGTAAATTGGCTATAATAATAATTAGGGATATACCAATATTATAGGTATCGGTATCGGCCATTTTTTGAGTATCGGTATCGGTATCGGTATCGGTATCGGCATTGGTTAATATGGTCGATACTTGGCCGATACCTCTTACTTTTTGGGTGAAGAATTATAGGAAACTTTTATATTCAATAATAAATCTAGTTTTGATATATAAAATGTTCTAATAAGGAATTCCTTATACTAGCTGAAACCCCACAGGAATGGCATCTCCGACGGTGAACCACTTCTAGAATGCATTTAAATAGCATAACCGAGGAGCTTGCTCGCGTGACAAAAAAAAGATTCACAGAAGTGGAAGCCGCCTTATCAGCAACCCCTAACAACAGCACTGATAGTAACGATGGTGGCTTTTCAGCAAATAAACTTGCTGAAGTTGAAGAGGATTTGGATATGTTGGACTTTGACAAGTT
>JABUQX010015179.1:15000-17500 GCA_015478945.1 Trachelipus rathkii
AGTGATACTTACTTTCCACGGCAAAAGGAGCCAATTACGTAAGTTACGATTTATTACTATTTATACTTATATATAGTTATAAATATCTGTCGCAATTATTAGCATTAAGTGGATTTATATTTATTAGGATCAGCTTAGGTTAGCTGGGGTATACAATTATTGCAATATTATTGTTTCCCTTGGTTATTGTTTTCCTATTGTATTCATATTTATTACACCAACATACATTGCCTCAATGTTCACTTAATATAGTCGATCCTAACAATGTAGCGATAGTCTTGGAACAAATCTCCCACAATTTGGGGTTTGGAATGTTGCTTTCCCAAAACCACTGCGATCTTAGAGCAGAGATATTCCATATAGCATATAAATGGTTATCTGTTAATACTCTTTCTACAGCTGGATATAGATATTAAAGGAAGCTGATAGTCTCATATGATGTGTGCAGAAGCAGAGAATTGCAGAGGAAGGATGTGTTCAGTTATAATCTGGTGTGAAAGAACTAAGTCAGGACAGGGCTAGGGTTCGGAATGAGGGTATTTTGTTACCTGAATTATTGTACCGTATTGAAACTGTATTGTTGAATTTTTAGGCATAGATCAAAGATGCTGTCTGTTTAGATAGATTATCTTAGGGGCGTATTAGGTGTGAAAAAATTGATGAAATATGGAATGAGCATACTAAGGAGCTGTTTGAAATGACGAAAGGTGTGACTGAAAGAATAAATGAGGGTGTAATAAGATGGTTCAGTCATATGGAAATGATGGGTGATAGTCGGTTGTTTAAGCGGTTGCATAGTTGTGGGTATGTTGTGAAGGGACCAGCTGGGAGATCAAATAAAAATTGGAGAGAGTCAGCAAAAGAGTGTCTGAAGAAGAGGAATGTGAATCTAGCCCAAGTTAGAAGAATTATGCATAATAGGAGTAAATGGTGGGGTTTTTGAAGGAGCATGGTTGTTGACCTGACCCTGGGGATAAACTCTGATATTGAAGAGATACCACAATGTGTTACAGGGCGGTTTGAACATGAGGGTCTCCCACTTAAGTATATGAGGGAGGTTATGGGAGCTTTTGTCTTCAACTCAGATCATGATCTCCTACCTAACTTACTTTTTCTGGTGCATGTTTGCACATCCCCCCCAGTTCTGGGGAACCAATGGGCAGATGATATATATATATATATATATATATATATATATATATATATATAATATATATATATATATATATATATATATATATATATATATATATATATTTATATGAGGGTTGTAATATTTGTTCCTTTTGTTCTCGAATTTTCCTCGAAAGTGGAATATTAATATTGAGAAAGAGTAGAGTTATTTTTGCGTTACAAATTTTGTGATATTCGTATATATATATATATATATTATATATATATATATAATATATATATATATATATATAATAATATATAGATATATATATTATATTATGTATTTATAATAAATTAAAAAATATATTTTAATATATAAATATAATTAGAATAAGAGAGAGAGAGAGGAGAGAGAGCGAGAGAGTAGAGTGAGAAAGAGTGAAAGGGAGAAGAGAGAAAGAGAGAGAGAGAGAGAAAAGGGAGAGGGAGAGGGAGAAAGAGAGAGAGAGAGAGAGAGAGAGAGAGAGAGAGAGAGAGAGAGAGAGAGAGAGAGAGAGAGAGAGAGAGAGAGAGAGAGAGAGAGAGAAGCCGCACTCGCAGAGATGAAATTGCCTCCCATTGGGCTTATGATGTGTAGGGTTTCCCATGACATTCCAGTGCTTAATGGTTTTCCTTTCTCTTTGGTGTTCACATCCACACTCCCTCTCCAGACATCTTACAGACACCACCTTATATCTACATATGATATCACATACGTATATCCACACCCTTATTCTAGACAACATCTTACAGACACCATTATCATTTATATTCCTATGTGTAGGGAGAAAGAATTGCCCACAGAGCATGTTCTGCATGTCGTAGAAGGCAACTAAATGGACAGTTGTAGTTGGGTTAGCTGCCCAATACCACTTATCTTTTGCCAGGAATGCTAATGCGTGCCTCAGAGAAGGTCGTGATCGCCGTAAGCGACTTTCTGTCTTTCGGCGAAAATGTATGAATCGTATCTGTACGTGGAATGTCAGAGGAATAAATGTTGAGGAGAAAAGGAGAGAGGTGATGGATGTAATTAGAAAGGACAAATTTGATTTGCTCGCTCGCTGTGACTAAAACAAAGATGAAAGGATATGTTAAAATGAGTGGTGTGGTGTGGTGTGGTGTGGTGTGGTGTAAAATATGTATGTGCTGGTGTGGAAAGGAATGAGAGGGGGAGAGAAGGAATTGCAATTGTGATGAGTAACCTGTGGTACGGAGCTATGGTAGATTTTGTTTTGTGAGTACTAGAATTCTAATGGTTAAATTTAAGCTTCAAAAGGTCAAGGAATGTGTGGTTGTGGCATATGGTCCATCTGAGGGTAATGTTGAAGAGAGTTCGATTTTCTGG
>JABUQX010015179.1:22500-27500 GCA_015478945.1 Trachelipus rathkii
AAACTATAGTGTGAAATAAGAGGTGAAATCTGTTCAGGACTTCAGGTGGATAATCTTATGGACGTGTTAGATGTGAGAAGAATTGATAACATGAAGAATGGAGGTATTAAGGAGTTGTGCGGTGTAACGAAATGAGTTAAAAAAAAGAATAAATGAGGGTGATTTAAAGTGGTCTGGTCATTTGGAAAGGATGGGTGGTAGTAGCTTAAGAGGTTATATAGTGGTGAGTGTCTTAGTAAGCGACCGGCTTGGAGACAAGAAAAAGTGGACAAAGTTCGTAAAAAAGTGTTTGAAGGAAAGGAATGTGAATTTAGCAGAAGCGAGAAGATTTATGCATAATAGGAATAATAGCCGTTCTTTTGAGGAGAGTCATGGTTGTGGGCCTGACCCAGGGGAAGAACCCTGACACTGACGAGATAACCGCAGTATAGTCTGTCGCAATGTGTGAAGCTTTTGGATGTTTTTTTGCTGTGACGGGCTCGAATTTAAGGTTATGAGGTGAGGGTATGGGGTACTTTTTCTTCTACTTAACTCTTCTGCATCTAGTGCGTGACTGCATGACTGGTGATCCGTGGGAAGTTGGAGAGGAAAATTACATTTATCAATCAATTCCACTTGATGCCAAGCCTTGAAAATCATCGAGCGTGTGCTGGATTCTTGATTGCGTAAAATCCTTACCATCTCTACAAACCAGTGCTAGTTTGTCAAAGATTATGGTGCAACAGACGCCATACACGGAGCCCATCTGCTCCAGAAGAGATATAGGGATACTAAAAAATCTATACGCATGACATTTATAGACCTAGAGAAGGTGTTCGATAGAGTTCTACTGGAGCTCATTCCACATATCCCTCGGTTACATTTCGTCCCTCAGCTGAGACCTATGTGTGGCGGATCCAACCTCTTAACCGCACTGTCAGCAGCATGGTGTGATGCCCAGATGGAGGAACTTCACAGACTTTTGCTATTACTGTGGAAGTACACCAGGGTTTTGCTCTCATCTCTTTCTTGCTTATCTTCTGCATAGACGATGTGGCTGTCAATATCCAGACATTCCATCCCTGGTCGCTTCTTTAAGCAAACGTTTTTCTGACAAACGAAGAGCACCAACGACTCTAGGAACAAACACAGTAGCGGCAGAATTGCTTGGATGGGTTCTGCTTACGTGAATCCATAAAAAAAGACTGAGTACATTAAAAGTCGACCCCAGAGTGATATATTCTTCAGTATCGACGGGGAAGATCTGAACTAAGTCACAAAACTCAAGTACCCCAACCCATTATTAGCAGTAATATTGACACATTCTTGGATTTTCCAGCTCGGGTCAATACCGCCTGGATGAAATAGCAGTAAGCCACCGGGGTTGCGCGTAACCTCCGAATATTCGTCCGTTTGATGGCAAAAATCCGAAAATCCACAATCTATGCGACAGAGTGATGGCCGGCAACATCAAGACACGATCAGGCCTTACATGCTATAGAGATGAAAATGCTCCAATGGAGCTCGGCCTGGCATATATGGACCCGCATCACGAAATGAATGAGCGTGGTGCCGATTGTTGAAAAGATGAGAGAAACCAGACTAAGATTATTCGGACATGTAACAAGAAGTGACAGCAATACTACTGAGGAAACTGCGCTGGAAGGAAGAGGATTAAATGGAAGACCAAAGAAGAGGTGGCTCGATCGAATTAACCAGAATGTACAAGACGTCGAGGTCGACCCCAATCATACCTATGACAGAACCAGGTGGAGACAGTAATTTATAACAGTAGTCCCTACAACTGCGATGGACGAACGCTAATACGAAAAAGAATATATATTTTATATTTCTGTATTTTATATTTTTTTTTGTTTTCCCATTTAGGCCTACCAAATTAGATAATAAACAGAATAGTCAGTTCTGTGCTTGAAATTTTCTCTTTGCTCTTTTTCTTTATTGCATTTTCCTTTCATATTATTTTTGTCATAAATGTCATTTACATATGTTAGGCGATGTTGATGCAAGATATAAGAAAGGACTAATCTGTCACTTCTAAAAATAATTAAATAAAAATAATATTAAATAATAATAATAATAATAATAATAATAATAATAATAATAATAATAATAATAATAATAATAATAATAATAAATAATTAATAATAATAATTTTAATAAAAATATAATAGTAATAATAATAGATTAAATAATAATAATAATAATAATAATAATAATATAAAAATAATAATAATAATAATAATACATAATAAATAATAATAATAATAATAATAATAATAATAAGTAATAATAATAATAATAATAATAAATAATAATAATAATAATAATAATAATAATAATAATAATAAAACAAAATAATAATAATAATAATAATAATAATAATAATAATAATAATAATAATAATAATAATAATAATAATAATAATAATAATAATAATAATAATAATAATAATAAAAATAATAATAATAATAATAATAATAATAATAATAATAATAATAATAATAATAATAATAATAATAATAATAATAATATGGTAATGTATGATAAAAAAAATTTTTAATAAGTTAAATAATATAATCATAACTCTAATACCAATACTTCTACTACTAATAAGAAGAAAAAAAGAGAAGAGAAGAAAAGAAAAAAAGAAAATAGGAAAAAAAGAGAAAAGGGAAAAAAAGAAAGAGAAAAAACAAGGAAAAGATAAAAAGGAGAAAGAAAAAAATGGAAAAAGAAAAAAGAAAAAGGAAAAGGAATAAGAAAAAAGAAAAAGAAAAAGAGAAGAAAAATAAAAAGAAGAAAAAGAAAACTATTAAAAAGATGAAAAAGTAGAGAAACAATAATATACTCATATACTCATAGGATTTAAGAGAAGAACAATCTTACCAAACGATGGTCACATCCTCCTCACCTATTCACGGTACCTCAATCCACTGTGGAAATTACCCAATTACTGGGAAGCAATTTGAGAAATGACTAGTCCCAGTGCTAGACTCAGCATCTTACCACTGAGCCATAGTCCATAATAATAATAATAATAATAATATAATAATAATAATAATTAATAATAATAATAAAATAATAATAATAAAATAATAATAATAATAATAATAGATAATAATAATAATAATAATAATAATAATAATAATAATAATAATAATAATAATAATAATAATAATAATAATAATAATAATAATAATAATAATAATAATAATAATAAATAATAATAATAATAATTAATAATTTTTAATAATAATAAATTCATAATAATAATAATAATAATAATAATAATAATAAAATTAATAATTAAAAATGATAATAAAAGTGAGTAATGCGTATCAATAGATTATTAGATGATGTAAAAATAAGAGGACAAAAACCAATTGTTGAAAGGTTATATAAAAGGAATAGAGTTAAATTTTGATAATGCATGTTTGATGACAATTCGAAACGATTTATGAGTCTTGAAATAGATTTAGTCACTCTGTTCTGCAGTGTCGGTGGTATATTTGTTCCGTTGCGCGAAAAAAAAGGAAAACTTTGTTTGCGTGTGTTTAATTCAAACTTTCAGAGAAAGTTACTGTCAAAATTAATAAAATAACTAATTAACTATTTATATATTATTAAATAATTATTAAACATATCGTAAAATAAATAAATAAAATAATAAATAAATAAATAAATAAATAAATAAATAAATAAATAAATAAATAAATAAATAAATAAATCTTGGGGGAGAAGTTAATGTGTGATTATTTGGAAAAAAATCATTTTTTGATTGAAAAATATTTTTCTTCAGAGTTTGATTTCAATAATTCAAACTTTTATTTAGCAAAAATAAAACTGAAAAAATTGAATCGTTTGAAAAAAGATTTGGAAATTATTTTTGAAAGAAAGGGAGAAAGAAAAAACACATTCTTCAATTTGAATGACGAAAGAGATGGCAATTCTCTTGTCTCAATGCCCATTAAACGAAGCGACTAATAAATAATCAATTAATGATACAATATTTCCCTTAATTCTAATGAAATTGGATTAATACAAAGGTCAGGTTAAAGACCTATATAACTTTTGTTTAATTGCAAATATTTATGACCTGCGAAAGCAATGATATATGTGTATTATTTATTAATTCTTTATACAAATTATTACGGAGTCTTAAAGAATAGAACAAAAGTAGTTAAAATAACTCAAAGTAATTAAACGAAGTGATTTTACTAACAGAAATAACCAAAGTGATAGTGAATTTTAATATGAAGAGTCAAGAAGTATAAAGCCAGAATGTGATATGACAAAATACTAAAGAAACGTTCGTCACACCATTTATTATATTTTATTATATATTCTTTTTATTATATCATGTTTTATTGTTATTTTTTTCAATGACTGATTAATTAATGACCTTATCCCTAAATGACATGTCCTTATGTCATACAATGAAGCAAGTAGTAAAAAGCGACTAAATCATTTAATATTGCCGATTAGATTCGTAAGTATTGCTGATGATTACAAAAGTTTAAAGATTAATTATAAATTCATTTAGTGGACGTTCATTAATAATTGGTATATTAATGTCTGTGGAATTTGATATTAATTCATGGTATCGAGCATTTAGCACTTATAGCAATGACATGTCCTATGTCATAACAATGAAGCAAGTTTATAAAAGGCGACTAAATCATTTTTTAGTGTCACTAAGAAAAGAACAAATTGTTCAATACTTGACTAACTAAAAAGTGAAAAAAAGTAAAATTAAGAGAGAAACAAATTTAAAATAAAAAAAATAAAAGTAAATAAATAAATAAACTAATAAAAGAAAGAAGGAAAAGCTTTTGTTATTATTTTGAAAAAGAGGAGAAATCATTTAAAAAATAAGAATTGGCATCCGAGAAAAAATTACTCCCAATAATCAAAAAAATTTTTATGAAAAATCTGAAAAAAGGATTTGTTTTAAATGTTTAAAAAATTATTTCGAAAAGAAAAGGAGGAAAATTAACAAA
>JABUQX010015179.1:47500-52500 GCA_015478945.1 Trachelipus rathkii
AGAAAGTTAAGTTATATATATATATATATATATATATATATATATATATATATATATATATATATATATATATATATATATATATATATATATATATAAATTCTATATTTATTTATATTTAAATTATATATATATATATATTACATATATATATATATAAGAAGATAGAAGTATATGTATATATGTTATTGTTATTATTATTATTACATATAATATATATATATTATAAGGTTATTAAGATATATATATAAACAGGATTTCTTTATTTAATTGAATTCATTTGAAATGAAGAATGGAAATAAAATAAAACAAAGGAAAAAATTTTTATTCTTCCCAATCAATTACAATTTTTTCCTCCTCTTTAATTATTCCGAAATGACTTCCAAATCTTCTCACAAAAATAATAATAAAAAAATTGATTGGGAGAAAAAATTCTCGTCTGGAGACGGAAAATGAATTCAGATCCTCTTAATTATTTCCACAACAATAAAATTACAAAATTCCATTTCCATCTTTCGATCTTTTTCTGGTTCGACATTTCTATTTTGTCCATTTCTTGAAAATTTCCGTCCATTTTCTTCGGGCATACGTCTTATCTGGACTTTTTCAAGCTAAACCCTTTTCTAACTTTTTTTTTTTATCTTTTTTCTGTTTTTTTTCTTCTTTTTTTGTAAAATTTAGTCCTTTATTCTCGCTTTTGAACTCTCGTGTGTGTGCCTCTTTTTCGCTTTCTTTCCCAAATCATTTCGATATACGAGTTGCAATCTAGGCCCCAATTGAGAAAAGGCGATAAAACCAGATTTGAGAAAGGCTTCAATAAGGCATTCTTTCGACGCAAAGATTTGCAACGAGAAAAGCTTCACTTTGACGAGATATTTCTTTATTCCGCCCAGAATAAAAGCCAGTTTCAGTCACGGTTTTCTTTTTTCGCAATTTCCAGTTTCAAAATGAAGAAGAAAAAGTTGTTTCTTCAATATTGCTTAAATATCACTGAAATTATTAAACCCAGTTATATTTTACAAAATTTTAGAGCAAAGAAACTTTCAACATTATATATATATATATATATATATATATATATATATATATATATATATATATATATATATATATATATATATATATATATATATATATATTAAATAAATTGAGTAATCTATATAAAGTTATATATAAATATATATATATATATAAGAAGATAGCATATAAAAGAGCAAATATATATATATTATTATATATATATTTATAAATATAGTTACATATATATATATATATATATATATATATATATATATATATATATATATATATATATATATATATATATATATCATCACCATCATCATCATCATCATCATCATCATCATCATCATCATCATCATCATCATCATCATCATCATCATCATCATCATCATCATCATCATCATCATTTATCATCATCATCATCATCATCATCATCATCATCATCATCATCATCACCCACCTTCTTTCCCCAGACTTGGGATAAGGTGCGTCACATTCACTGGAAATAGAAAAGTAATAGAAGAATATGAAGTAAGTCGAAAGAAAGCTCAGTCTTACCCCCTTTTATACCCTTAAGCGTGAACTCGTCGCAGTCAGAAAAATCCACCTTAGGGCTTCTCGGGACTGCGATAGACCCTGACTATGGCTTCTCGTCAATGTAGGGTTCATCCCTTGCCATAGGTGGGCCACAAATATACCCCCTAACAAAACCCCGCCATTCACTTCTATTACTGCCAAACTCAAATTCATCTCCTCCAAACATTCTTTCACTGTCTCAATTTCCACTTTTTCTTTGGTTTTCCAACGGGTCTAGTCCTGCCACACTCACCACTATATATCTGCTTAACCAACCGACTATCTTCTATCCTTTCTACATGACCAAACCATCTCAATGCACTTTCATTTATTCTCTCATTTAGTCCTTTCTTCACTCCACATAACTCCATAATGAATTTAATCCTTTCTTCACACCACATAACTCCCTAATGCGTTCATTCCTCATTTTATCAATTCATATCACACCTAACACATTCCTGAGTTTTTCCATCTAAACACATTGTACTTTAGATCTATATCTCTTATTCCAGACCATAGCTTCACTACTATACGTTAACACAGGTAACAACATACCCTCATGTAAGACCCCAGAGCACTCAAGACTTAGTCCCTTTACATCCACCAAGGATTTAATTGCACCAGCCACCCTCCTACCATTTACAACTTTCCTACTACACTCTGCATCTTCCGTTACTTTTTCATCCAACATATATCCTAAATATTTAAACTCAAGCACTTGTTCCAGTTGCTCACCATCCAACATAACTTCACACCGAGGACTATCCTCACTCACAACCATTACCTTACCCTTATCTACGTTTACTTTCAAACCCCTAATTTTACACAATCTACCAAATCCCTCTACCAATCCTCTCAAACTCTCTTCAAATTCGCCACACAAAATGAAATCATCAGCATATAATAGTTATAGTACCCTCCACTCTTCCATTCTCCATCATTCTAACACCTTCCCCTGCCATCCCCACCTCTAATTCTTTCATAACCCCATTCATATACAAATTGAATAACCCAGGGAGACATAGCGCATCCCTGTTTCACTCCGCTATTAATATTAAGCCAATCACTTTCAACTCCATTTATTCTTACACACCCTTCATTCTCGTCATACATACCTTTGATTCCATTCAAAAGCCTATCACCAACACCACTTATCACTAACACCTGCCATAGAGATTCTCTATTAATCCTATCATACGCCTGTTGCAAATCCACAAAACCTAAATATAATTTATTCTTCTTCTCTCTCATTTTGTCAATCATTTGCTTCAATGCAAAGATTTGATCCACACATCCTCTGCCACTTCTAAACGCACCTTGTTCTTCACCAATTAGTCCTTGAGTCACTCGACGCAATTTTTCGGGAAAAACACCAGTATATATCTTCCCTACAACACTCAATAAACTAATTCCCATATAATTCCTATAGTTACCTTTACCCCCCTTACCCTTATATAATGGTACTATTACTGCTCTCCTCCAATCCCTCGGAACTATACCCTCCTCCATAAAAGCTTTGTTACACAACTTCCAAATTCACTTAATCGTCGTCTCACCTCCGTTCTTGATCATTTCATCATTAATTCCATCTATGTAATTTCATCAATACCTGCAGATTTATCATTCTTCAACTTTCTCACTCTATCCATTACCTCCTCCTTACTAATGACCATACACCCAAAATACCTATTCTTCCTTGCACCTTCAAATCCACACACATTCACTATCAACTCTTCATTACTGCCAATGTTATGCATATTTTCAAAGCATTCCCTTCTCACTCTCCACACATCCATTTATCAGCTGCGAAAACACCATTCCTATTCATTATTCTAAGCAGATTCCCCTTTTTCTCATTCTTAATCTTTCGCGCTTCCTTCCAGAAGAGCTTCATATTCCCTTCTGTCCCCATTCATCCTCCTTCCAAACTGTTTATTTAATTAAATCTTTTTTTTCTTTCTACGTATGCATATTTAGTATTCTTTATTCCTCATTATATAATTCCAAACATCTTCTTTTGAGACCTCATCATTTGCTTTTAGTACGTTTAACCACGCTTTGTTTTTGCTTTTAACCGCTTTCATCACCTCTTCATTCCACCACTCAATATTAACATTCTTACTTCCTACTTTAGCACATCTATACATACTTCTTTTGAACAACTAACAAACGCTTTCTTCCAGTTTTGTTCAGTTTCAACTTGTTCACAACCAACTGTTTTATTTGCAAGCGATCTTCACTTAACTTCTCACTCTTAATTCTACCCACTTCCTTTTTTATCACCTTCCTCTCCATCTAAGCCCCCAATAACTTAATTTTACATAAAATAACATAATGATCCGATAATCTCATTCCTAGCCCCCTCATGATTTAACATCCAACACATACTTCAACATCTCCTTTTTCACCAGCACAAAATCAATCATATTTTTCAAGTCGATACCATCTCTACCTACATCAACTCTAGTATACTTATGAATACTCTTGCGTTTAAAGAAAGTATTACTTACACACTTACCTCTCTACTCACAGAAACCAATCACCTTCCTACCATTCTCATTTTCTCCCGATACCCCAAAGCCACCTGTTATACAACATCATTTTTTTGATCACCTATCCAACCATTTAGGTCACCTAACACAATCAATCTGAAGCTCTTACTCACCCCATCCAAAATATCATTCACATTATCCCACAAAATCGCACTCTCTTCAACATTACCCTCAGATGGACCATATGTCACAACCACACATACCTTGACCTTTTCAAACTTAAATTTAACCATTAGAATTCTAGTACTCACATAAACAAAATCTACCATAGCTTTGTACCACAGGTCTCTCATCAGAATTTCAACTCATTCTCTCCCCCACTCATTCCTTTCCACACCAGCAGGTACACATTTCACAATACCAATCATTTTGCCGGAGCAGGAGTCGGATCTCCGGTGCATCACTAATATATATATATATATATATATATATATATATATATATATATATATATATATATATATATATATATATATATATATATATATATATATATATATATATATATATATATATATATAGGGAATCTGTTAGGAAGGTCTTCAGTTGAAAAGATCTTTCTTTGAATTAAATCATACGTGAATGATGAATAAATGAATGAATTTAAGCTATTCATTTTGAGAATGTTTCTTCTCATTATTCATCAAGTTTTTTCCAAAGATTTTTTTCTACAAACTTAATCCATTTATTATCACATTGTTGATAAAATGCATTTCTGTATTTATGTTAGCTCTTTCTTTTGTATTTAATATATATATATATATATATATATATATATATATATATATATATATATATAAGTTGTTATTTATATATATATATATATATATTGTTGTTATATTATTATAT
>JABUQX010015179.1:62500-75000 GCA_015478945.1 Trachelipus rathkii
AAAATTTTCAATCCCACAAATCTTTTCTCTCTTAAGATAGTTAAATAGAAGAACACTAATTTTTTTTTTACAATAAAACCATCTCAATTTGTTTACAAAACCAAGTCTTATAAATAATATTCTTGCTTAAAGCCACTTTGCATCTATATTTAGTAAAGTAATAAATATTAAAGCGTTTAAAGAACAATAACTAGACACATCATATTTATATATATATTTATATATATATATATAAATATACACATGTGCGTAAGAAAGTAAATACACATAAGTGTGTGTGTGCTATTTGGGTACACACAAGAAGTTTTAACTTTTAAAATTTTATGAGTGAGAACGCTTACTCTTTAATAACAACTTGTATATTCATTGTTCTATATTACGCTGTAATACTTGTTTGCATTTTATATCAAAACACCATAGAGTCATACTTTCTCGAACCCCCTACGTCAAATTTAAAAATACCCGATTTCTTTAAAGTATAAAAAGGTGAATAATAAGTAGATAGAGATTTGAGTATATAAATATAATATAATATATATATATATATATATATATATATATATATATATATATATATATATATATATATATATATATATATATATATATATATATATATATATATATATATATATATATATATATACTCCCCAGTATTTTTCCTAACCTAAATATATATTTGTCTCACAGGTAATAATCTGTTCGTGTGTAAAGTTTTATAATAAATATATATAGATATACTATATATATAGATATATAAATATATATATTATATATATATATATATATATATATATATTAATAATATATATATAAAATTATATATATATATATAGATATATATTATATAAATATATATATATATATATATATATTATATTATATATATAATATATATAATATATATATTTATATATATTAGATATATATATATATATATATATATATATACTTCATTTTTGGGTGTAGTCACGAGGACTAAAAGTAGTAAAACTTTTAATATAATTTAAGTAGTAGAGCAGTCAATGAGAAGGCTCGGTGGTAAATGTCACAAGTCAGATCGCCTACCACTCCTGAGAGATCACCACTTAGTCCCCCGGAGACCCCGGTATTACATACATTCACAGGCACCCACACACACACCAACACCACACCTACATTAGTGTTAGAGAATCCTTTAAATATGACGGGAGAAGACGAACGTAGCGAGAGAGAGAATATGACGGCAGTAAATGTGAACCGACTTTTTATGTCCAAAATCAAAATTCCTATCTTGGATGGGCCCCCTGCAATCGGTGCCGCATCCACTGGTCCCCATGTGAACTCCTGGTTAAAAATACTCGAGCACAACTTTGCTCAGGAGGGTATCACCAGAGACCAAGAAAAAATAACTTGCGCCCTTGTACATATAAGCGCAGATGCAAACTCTTCAGCAAGAATAGCGCTAGAAGCAACTCCAGAGCTTTCTGAAACGACTTCTTACGAAGAATTTAAGAAGATATTGCTTGAAAATTTAGCTCCTATGACATCGTTTCGCGTATGGGAGTTATTTGAGGAATTCACAACAATGAAATGGAGTAAAAGTTCGACCCTAGCGACTTTTTGTCACAAGTTAAGAAGACTGGTGACAGAGTTCTCTGAAGAACTTGAATTGAGATATGGTATAGTAGTGAGTAAAGAGATGAGAAGGGTAATGTTGTGGGGCAATACTTATATGAAGTTCACAGATGCAAAGACCAAAGAGAGAGTAGCAAAGATTTTTACAAAAGAGAATACAGCTTCAGAATTAATAAGTAAACTTAGTGCAAAGAAGATAGATAATAGAAGAAGAACTGATGACAAAATAAGTGCGATAGGAGATAACTTTGAGAGAGGGATAAAGAGAAATGAGAATAGATTTGACAATAGAGGTAGTAGACCACAATTTAGACCAGCAAGTTCAGCCGAAAGGTACAGAAAACCTGGCAATACTTGGCCAAAAGATTATGACCGCAAATATAGAAGAGGCAATTACGATCCTCATTACAGTAAGGATCACAAGTATCCCAGAACCTACAATAATCCCGGTTCCTATAAACAAAGGAACAGCAGAGCTAGAAGTAGTAGCAGGCAAAGGCAACGATTTAGGAGTACAAGTCCTATGCCACGAAGACCACAAACATGGTCGACTAACAATGAAGTAGGAGATGATGCAACGCCCACGAGAGGGGTACGTTGGAATAAATTTAATAGGTCAAGGAGGGGCAGTAGTTCCCCCAGTCCGAGATTCACTCCTGAGAAAGGAGCAAACCAAAAGGCAAATCGCAATGAGTATAAGGTAAATAAAGTGTCAGATGCAGTAGTTTCTGAAGCAGGAACTCCTCCTATGCAGAATGCCAGACAGACCCATCGTTCTCATTCTAAGGAAGAGCTAATACGAGACTCATATGAAGAACCGTCCAGTTCAGAAGTGGATTCGGACGAAGCAGAGTACATTAGAGGTAATGTACATAAGAGTTGTAAAATATTGGAAAAGGGTGAGACACCCAACAAAGGGAAAGGCGATCAGAAAATGGCAAGAAAGCTGACCCATCGTATAATAAGCGAAAGCGGATCAGATTATGAAATGGTGGAGCCCAATAAAAAGGAGCAGTGTGCTAAGGTACAGAACAAAGCTTTTTTAGAAAAGACAAGGCGTCTCGCATGTGCACCGCGAGACGCGCCACAAGAATAGATAACTTATTCAAGGAAGCACCACGCGGCAGAGTAGCTTCTAATATGGATGATAAGACACCATTGCCGCACAAAGTGTGTAATATTAGCCACGCGGAGCGAGGCCATCTTGCACCACACCGCACCAGAGTGGCCGCATATTATTTAAATTGTAGTATTTTAAGCAACAATGATAAGTTCTATCATAAAGAACGTGCTTTTATCGATACAGGGTCATCTTTAAATATACTTAGATATACACACTTTAACGATTTAAAAGATAGTTTTGATTTAATTTACAAAGACATTAAAATAAATTTAGAGAGTATTACCCAAGGTGTAATACAGGTGTACGGGATCACTACACTTACACTAGAAATAGCTAATAGAACCTGTCAGTTTAGATTTGTAATAGTAGGAGATAACTGTGATTTCGAAGGTAACCTCATTTTAGGTTGTGATTTATTGTCACAAACCCCACTCATATTCGATTTTGAGGATAAAAAGTGCTATTTCAAGGAGGAAAGTAGCACAGGTTTAAAAGTAGATGTGAACAATCCGATACCTTTGATGGTAGACAAAAAGGTAAAATTATCCGCGAAAATGGTGGACAAGGAATGTTCCAACCAACGATCGAATATAATCTGCGAAAATAAAACATCAGGAACAACGGAGAATCGCTGGCAGCAACGGAGGAAATATGTAAGACGTCGTCGACCCTACCAGAGATCGAACCGATGCAGTGGTATCAATGGTGGATACGCCCGTAGAAACCGATGGCGGCAACAACCGAATCCTGTATGGCAGAAGGGTAGATTTAATAATCGAGGTAATAATGGAAAGAACTGGCAAACGAGTAGAAGAAATAAGCGCACTAATTTTGGAAGAAATAGGCGCAGATATAGGCGCAGAAATTATAAACGTGGCTGGTACCACAATAACAATAGGTACTCAAGAAACAGCCAAGACGATGCCGAAGATTGGGTCATCTTTAAATATACTTAGATATACACACTTTAACGATTTAAAAGATAGTTTTGATTTAATTTACAAAGACATTAAAATAAATTTAGAGAGTATTACCCAAGGTGTAATACAGGTGTACGGGATCACTACACTTACACTAGAAATAGCTAATAGAACCTGTCAGTTTAGATTTGTAATAGTAGGAGATAACTGTGATTTCGAAGGTAACCTCATTTTAGGTTGTGATTTATTGTCACAAACCCCACTCATATTCGATTTTGAGGATAAAAAGTGCTATTTCAAGGAGGAAAGTAGCACACGTTTAAAAGTAGATGTGAACAATCCGATACCTTTGATGGTAGACAAAAAGGTAAAATTATCCGCGAAAATGGTGGACAAGGAATGTTCCAACCAACGATCGAATATAATCTGCGAAAATAAAACATCAGGAACAACGGAGAATCGCTGGCAGCAACGGAGGAAATACGTAAGACGTCGTCGACCCTACCAGAGATCGAACCGATGCAGTGGTATCAATGGTGGATACGCCCGTAGAAACCGATGGCGGCAACAACCGAATCCTGTATGGCAGAAGGGTAGATTTAATAATCGAGGTAATAATGGAAAGAACTGGCAAACGAGTAGAAGAAATAAGCGCACTAATTTTGGAAGAAATAGGCGCAGATATAGGCGCAGAAATAATAAACGTGGCTGGTACCACAATAACAATAGGTACTCAAGAAACAGCCAAGATGATGCCGAAGATTGGTACGAAGATACCAGTAGAGGGAGATATAAAAGACCACCTCAGACTCGTATGGATGATGTCTTTGAAGGTGACTTGTATTGTTATAAAGTCTCAAGAACTCCGGATCTATATGTAATCCGTGAGGAAGCTTCCGAAGAAGAATCAGACATCCTTGAAGAGGACTCTGAAAGCGATGTCCAGAGTGGCGACAACCGCACTCATATGGAGTACGCGTTTGAATCGGCAAATATGATACAGCGCACTGGCAAAAGTACAGATGAAGACTCATACACATCCTATGATGAGAATGAGCATAATAGTCAATCATCTGATTCAAATTTAGAAAATAATTATGGTGAGAATGAGCATAGCGCTCACCAGTTAGATTATGAGGATTTCATTCCTCATCCATCTGATCAAACGATACAATTCGATCATGATGAAGAGAATTATGAATATAATTCTGAAATAAGTGATCAGCGCGGTTATGATCAGAGCTCTGACCGTTGCAGTAGTATTAAAAGGAATTTTGCCAGAAACCCCAACCATAGTTGGAAGAGAAAGTATTGGAGCAATCATAGCAATCATAGCAATCACTCCAATCATAGAAAAGATTCTGAAAATAAAATTTTGGTTGATGGTGACAACACAGTACGGTACCGCACCGCACCATCCAATGCTCAACGATACATACCGAACTCTCCTAGATACTCAAATTGGTATAGAGATACTAAGGAAAGGCCGCCGAAGTACCTCAATTATGCCAAGACGAATGGAAAGAGAACCAGGAATGGTAAAGGGGCTAGAAGATGGAAGAGTGACGCAACCCGCACTGAAAACTCAGCCATTCAACACACTCAAGTTGTGGAATGCTTACAAACAAGCAATCTGCACCCGCTAAGAGGCCAGTATGGCGGTATAAGGTCTGAAACTCAAATCACACAGCCTGTGTGTACGTCAATGGTACGTAAGACGTTTAATACCATAACACCAAACAGAGGTGAACTTAAGTGGAACCAAACTGGTATTGATACAGATGTGAACTTGGAATTGCGCAGCCAACAAGCATCAACTTCAACTACAAGTAAGAGAAACTTAGGAAATCGCCTCAAGTCACATCATAAGCATAGAAAGAAAAGATGTGCACCTGACACTACTTTGTGGAATGACAGTGAGGAGGAGAGAGATAATTGGGTCCCAGAGTCCGTCAATGATTGTCAGTCATTGCACTCGATTGGGAAGAGCTTAAAGACCTCAACAGAAGTGACTGTAGCCCAAAATTCTCGATTCCAAACTGACAATGAACAAGTGATGTCAAAAGTAGATAAAGAAAGAATAAAAGAAAAGTTGTTGGTAATAAATAATAATGGTAAAAACTTAGATAAATACACACCTGAAATAAATGCAGAACCTGATTTATATGAAGACACAGATACAATGTGTATAGTTAAACTTAATAATAATAAAAGAATTTTACCTAAATTTAAATACATTTTAGAAGCTAAAATTGAAGATGAAAATGCGCAACAATTGCCTGATAACAGCATGGTAATTACAGTACCAACTGATGCCTTTAGAGGTAGCGCAGCCATCTTTATACGGAGTACTTTATCAAATGTGAAGGAAGGTAATATAATTATAGAGCTGATTAATTTAGGGAGCCGCCCTATTGAAATAATAAAGGGTGAAGCCATAACAACAGCCTATCCAGTCTTGAGAAGAAATCATTCAGAAATAGAAAGAGTCAATGCAACACGCAATACCATGATGAAGCAAATACATGCACAAACCATGCAAGAGTCCAGAAAAGATTATAAAAAACGGAAGATACCCACAATAACTGAAGGGTTATCGGAGAAAGAATTATATATGACATACAAAGAGATACTGACGAAGGATGAAGAAAAGTATAGAGTGTTACAACGACCTGAGGAACTTGAAAACATTATTGATTTTCTCATGAAAAACAGAGACGTTGTGGGACTGGCAGATGATCCCATAGGGCAGTTCCCCAACTATCAATTTAAACTAGAACTAGATGAGAAATGCCCAAAGGTCCTGTTCACTCCGCAGTATCAGCAACCTAGATCTTTTGTGAAAGATATTAATAACTGGACAGAGGACCAGTTGAGGAAGAACCTGATTGAACCATCAGTGTCTCCCCACAGTAGTCCATTACTAGTGATACCGAAGAAGTCTGGAAGTCGCCCCAGGATTTGTGTCGACTATAGGAAGATAAATAAATGGTCTGTAGGAGACAGCTTCCCTATTCCTTTCATCCAGGATACGGTGAACTCACTAGGACGAGCTAGTATATTCAGCTGTGTCGACGTTCTCGATGGCTTCTACCAGATAGCATTAAGCGAAGAGAGTAGACCCTTACTAGCATTTAGAACACAGAGAGGATGCTATCAACCGCGCGTCCTGCCAATGGGTTTGAAACAATCCCCCGCTGTCTTCAGTAGGGTGATGAGTTTGGTATTAAGTGGATTACTAGGCATAGATTGTCTATCATACATTGATGATATAATAATATACTCTCAAGATGTACCTTCACATTACAATAGCCTATCAAGAGTTTTCGAAGCACTGAGGAAATGCAACTTCAAAGTTAAATTGGAGAAATGCCAATTTTTCAAGAAGGAAATAGTCTTTTTAGGATACTTGATTTCAGGTCAAGGGGTTACTGTAGACCCTGAGAAGCTAAAAACTTTATCGAAAATAAGGACACCTACTAGCGTCCCAGAAGTACGTTCAGTTTTAGGTTTCTTTGGATTTTTCAGAACGCTTCTACCGACTTTTTCAAGTACTGCTGAACCTCTGACCAAACTACTTAAGAAAAAACAAGAATTCATTTGGGGAGAGGAACAAGAAAGATCATTGAATAAACTTAAAGACTTACTGTTAGCAAGATCAATCGTACAATATCCAGATTTTAACAAAGAATTTATAGTAGTAACCGACGCATCCATCCACGGATTAGGTGCAGTATTACTGCAAGAAAATGAAAAGGGAGAAGAATTACCTTTAGCTTTTGCAAGCAGAACATTGACAAAAGCAGAAAAGAATTACGCCCCTACGGAGATGGAATGTTTGGGGATAATCTTTGCGTTGAGGAAGTTTAAGAACTTAATATATGGATATAAGATAAAAGTAAAAACTGATCATTCAGCAGCAGTAGCAATATTCACTAAGAAAGATTATCCAACGGCTAGATTAGCTAGATGGTCTTTAACAGTATCAGATTTCAATCCAACCTTTGAACATATAAAAGGTACGAAGAACTCAGTTGCAGATTTCTTGTCCAGATATATCCCTGATACAGGTGAAATAGATGATGAAGAGATAAGAGCAGAAGAAACGAGACAAGAAAAACTCAATATGATAGAGCACCATCCTAAAGAAAATAATAGTTTTAAAAGCAAGAAAAATCAGAACTCCAATAATAAAGATAAAGAAACAGATAAAGGTAAGTTTAATAATAACATTAAAAATATAGATAAAACAGATGAAATTTTAACATTAGATACCGCAACGATCTCAAGAGAACAGAGAAAGGCAGTCGAAATGAAGGTAGAATATGAAGAACTACAAAAGGGTAAAAAGATAAAGGGTTTGAAATTCTTTAAAAATATGATTTATATAAAAGATAAAAGAAAACTATAAAATATGGTTACCCAAATCTTTGATAGATATAGCCATTGATATGACTCACTCAATACAAGGTCATAGTGGGTCAGAAAGAACTCTAGAAAAACTAAGGAGGAGATATCATTTTCAAAATATTAGAAAAGTAGTGGAAGAATTTTGCAAAAGCTGTCATACGTGTCAAGAAGCGAAAGGATCTAAGCCTAAGAAGGCAACCATAAAAACATATCCTTTAGCAGAACAACCATTCCAAAAGATTGCTATGGACATTATGGGTCCATTAACAGTCTCATCAAAAGGAAATAAATATATACTCGTCTTTAAAGATCAATTAACAAGATATGTAGAATTAGCAGCATTAAGATCGAGAGATAGTGATAAGATTGTAGATGTTTTTATTGATAGAATAGTAGTATGTCACACAGTACCGGATACGGTAATCTCTGACAATGCATTGGAATTTGTAGGAAAACTCATGAAAGGTATATGCAGAAAGTTTAAGATTAAAAAGGTAGAAATAAGTAGCTACCACGCCAATAGCAATGGTCTTGTCGAAACTACAAACGCAAATATAGCGAACTTTCTGAGATGTTACGTCAAGGATAATCAGCGCGATTGGGACCAATATTTACCTTTGGCCCAAGCAGCTATAAATAACACATACAACAGTAGCATTAAAACAGATCCCCATTTCTTACTCTATGGTTACACGAAGCGTATGCCGTCAGACATACCAACCGAAACCTTAATAAAATCTAAAGATCCTAAACCTATAAAGGAGGATGAAAAGATAGAAAATTTGTATGAAAGAATTAAGGAAATAAGAAGACAAGCCAGAGTAACATTAGAAAAGGAAGTTAAAAAGTACTCGACTCAGAACAGCAAAACGGCAAAAGATAGACCGATAAAGATAGGAGATTTGGTGTACACTCAGAGAATCAAACCACCGCACCTATCACCTAAACTATTCCGAAAATGGAGAGGTCCATTTCGCATCGAAGCTTATGGGAATGAATTCGAAACAAGTAATACCTATATCTTAAGAGATCCTACAACAGGCAAGATATATAGAGTAAATGTAGATAACTTTAAAGTAGCTAGAACACGAGGAAAAGATGAGAAATTTAATAAAGAAACCGATATAAATATATCCTCAGACACAAGACAGAAAATCAATATTAACTTAAGAAAGAAGAAACAAAATAAATATAATAAGTATGGAAAACATGAAGATAATGATGATGATGAAAATGAAACTAGAGTAATTTATCTGAGAACACCCAAAACAAATAGAAATATAATGGAGGAATCACAATTTAACATGGAAGAAGAAGCACCTGAGGCTGTAGATGAAGATGTGGAACCAGTAGCAGACTCAGCACAAGAAAGTGAAATGAAACACGCTACATTAGAACCAGATGAACTAATATTCGGAAGAACAGAAGAAATGTTCGGTGATGAAGAACAAGCGATAGCATTACCAGTATCACAACCGGTAGATGTACCTACACGTAGAACTAGAGGTAAAGAAAAAGATTTATCCTATAGACCGAAACATCAGTATACTATGATAGAAAGATCACCTGTTCAAACGAGACAGTCAACATCTCGAACTGAAAGAATGGATCATACAGCACTAGAATTGCCAGAAAAACCACCAGATTTACCTCCAAGAAGATCATCAGATCTACCTCCAGATATACCTCCAAGAAAACAGCCAGATATACCTGCGAAGAAGGTCAGATTCAAGAACATAAGAAGAGTCACATTTAGTGATAAAGATAGTGAAAGCTAGTTCATTACTATCTCTATGGCTAAAAGTGAAACTGAAAAGGAACTTTAAAAGATAGATGTAGAATTTTTATTTGTATGTACATATTTGATTATTATATGTGTAATAATGAATTTTACAATAAAAATATAATTTTATTGATTTTCTTTTATATACTTATAACCTTTAATTTTAAGTTTCCCATATACCCGTAACAGGAAACTGTTAAGGCACTTAATTGAGTACAGATGTACCTGAACTTTATAATTTTATTCATTTTTTATTTTTTAGTATATTTTCAGCAAAATAATAGACCTGTATTATCTAACCAATAGTTTAAGATTATATATTTTTTGTCCTTATAATTATGATCATTTCTGGTATAGATGGACGTTGATAACGTTACTACTTCCATCTATACTAGAAATGGTTATGATTGCGAGAAAAGGCATCAAAAGAAGCTTTTGATACAGAATTTTAACAATGGAAAGCAAACAAACAAGATAACAGTTATTACAAAAAACTTAAATGCCATCTCACTGGATATCATGAGAAACTTTTACAATTTATCACTTAAACTTTTACAATCTAGCAATGGAATTTAACATGGCAAGGAAGAGATTATACAGCTACCACTAGATTGTCACACACTGAAAGTTTCTCAATAAGAGGAAGACTTTAATCTTACAATTGATTGATTAGAAGATAACACTAATTGATTTTATTTTTTTTGAGATTTTTAATACTAATCTTAATTAAATTTTTTTTTTGAAATTTTTGAACACTTTACCAAAGATTTTATATTTTAATTTTGATTAATATTTAATTAATATTTAATTATTATTTAACTAATATTTTAATTAATCTAGTTAATAAGTGTTTACTTAATATTTCCCAAATATAATTTTTGTTTGACCAAAGTTAATAAAATATTAGTTTCAAATCCCACAGATTTTTTTTTGAAATTTTTTAAGATTTTCAATTTCTATTTCAATTTTTATTTCATATATGATTCTATATGACTCTTTTAACAGTAAATACATAGTACTTATTCTATATCATTTACTTTTACATGGTAATTGACATTACATTTGTTCAAACACTTACAAATTTTATGAACTTTTAACATTTTCAAACATTATAATTTTTTTTTTGAACTTTACAAATTAATTGTATCATTTCCAAAACATTACATTCTATAACCTACCCACAGTTAACATGCTTTTAGATTTTTTATGAATTGCCATACTGCCGAATATATTTATCTTTCCAGCTACTGGCAATTGAAATTATTGGGATAATACTGAGAGATACAACTGAAAATGAGACGCAAAGGAAGACCTTGTAAACGATTATCGAATGAAGAATTCATGATGATTTTGCATCAAATGCATCAGATGTTTCAATACGCAGTATCGATCACCATACTGAGCGATCAACCAATTAATGGAATTGTACAATACATACCAGCATTGAAGGTTTAATAACATCATGTATTAACTGAAATAGTATTTAATTAATTATTAACTCATTTTACATAGCTTACTAGTTTAAACTTAGAATTTTTTTTAATTTTTCAAAAATTTTTTTTTGAATTTAACTTACTTACTTTGCAAATTTTAAATTTTAAAATTTTTAAAGGGGGGGCAGTCTGAAAAGTCCGATTGCTTAATTGAAAACCCAACAGGATATAGAAATCCCATAAAAGAATTAAAATAATAATTAGTTAATGATATTTGTAATTATTTGGAAAAACACAGATTATGTAATACCATTTTATTTAATAATATTCTCACGATATTAATAATTGTCACACGGTTTTTCCCCAAGGGTTTTTCCCACTTGCGCAATAGTAATTTTCATATTAAATTTTCTTTTGCATAAAAGTTGAGATTTTGTAACAATTTACAGGATACCCATCCTGTTGCTAAATCAAAAATAAGATTTCGATAAACATCTAATGGGTATAAAAGGAAGGGATCAGGAGCTAGAGCTCATTATGCCGACAACCTCAACTACTATACAAAAGAAAAAACGAGTTTAATTCTATCAGTGAAATGAAAGCGAATTAAAAATAACTTAGAAAAAAATTCGGAATAATTTTAACTTAGAAATTTTTTTGAAATAAAATTAACTCAGAAAATTTTTGAAATAAAATTAACTTAGAAAATTTTCGAATTAAAATTAACTTAGAAAATTTTCAGAATAAAAATAACTTAGAATTTTTTGAAATAAAAATTAACTTAGAAAATTTTTGAAATAAAAATTAACTTAGAAAATTTTTTGAAATAAAATTAACTTAGAAAAATTTTCGAAATAAAATTAACTTAGAAAAATTTTGAAATAAAAATAACTTAGAAAATTTTCAGAACTTAGAAAATTTTTTGAAATAAAATTAACTTAGAAAAATTTTCGAAATAAAATTAACTTAGAAAAATTTTGAAATAAAAATAACTTAGAAAATTTTCAGAACTTAGAAAATTTTTTGAAATAAAATTAACTTAGAAAAATTTTCGAAATAAAATTAACTCAGAAAAATTTTGAATAAATTTTGAACTTAGAAAATTTTCTCAATAATTTACACTTATTAAAATTTTACAAGATTTTATTTTAACTTAGAAATTTTCGTAAAGCGAATCAACGCGATCTCAGAATTAATTTTAAAGACTAATTTTA
>JABUQX010015180.1:0-25000 GCA_015478945.1 Trachelipus rathkii
ACTGTGTCCCGACTTGTCTATGTGATGCTAGCATAGAATAAACAGTTACACAGCCGCCTCGTGGGAATCCTTCTGTAACGCTGTTTAAATTCATAGGTGTTGAGCACACAATGGTGGCGTTAATAATTTGGGCACTGTAATATTAATATTTATGTACATAAGAAAAGATCGATAGATATAAGATATACGGTACCTATTTAGTCGCATTATGAACAGTTGTAGAAAAGGTGTATGAGATAGAATATAAAGGAACCTGGATAATATATTTTATTATAGTAGCTCAGGATTATAGAAATGTACATGCTGGTGTTATATATATATTAAGTAAGTATATATATATATATATACAAATTATATTTTATATATATATATATATATATATATATGTATATATATATATAGTACTTTATATTATTATATATACTATTCATATATGATAGAATAAGTAGAGTGACCCTCAAATGGTAGGAGTAGTACACTTATTAGGAGTATAGCAGAATGACATAATGACTTAGTTATGAGCCATTATCTCATCGGTCTAATAATATATATAATTGAGCTTAACGATAGAGTAGTGTAATATAATATATAATACTAAAATAAATATATATATATTTGGTGAATATATATACTATATATACATATATATATAAATATATATATATATAAAATGCTTACAACGTATACGCAATACTATAAGACTCATACATAATTAATATATATATATATATATAATATTATATATATAATTATATATATATATATATATACTTTACATATATATATATATATTTATATTATATATTATATGTGTGTGTGTGTGGGTTTAGGTGTGTGTTTGTGTGTGTGTAGGTGTAGGTGTGTATGTGTGTGTGTGCCCATAAATATTTCGAGTAGGTAGTGCATGCCTATAAATATGTTTGCCAATAATTCTTATTATATTACAAATTATTGAAAAAATTTATTAGCATGATATTCTAACATTTTAATTCATTATGTTGTTTAAATTCCTTTTATTGTTGTATAAATGTATACCATATCCAGGAATAATAATGTTCAAATTATAATATTCTGTTCTTCACATTCACTACTTCCTCCGCATAAAGTAAAGCAATAATAATAATTAGCCAAGTACGAGCATCACTTAATAGTTATTTTTTCTGAAACAAATCCTAATATATATTTGGATGAGAAGGTAATACTATCTTGAGACTGATATCAGTAGTCTCTTTCATGCAACAGTTACAAGTGATGTGCTTAGCCCTATATCGAAAGGCATACCGTAAGTAAGCAGATCTTTTTTATTATTATTATTATTTTAAACGATTTCATTTGTTCAAAGAAACTTTAACTTTAGAAAAGTAGGCTGAGAGCGAAGCAACCATTAGTTGATTTCGCAAATAAAGATAATGCTCTAATGATCGCCCAGATACTGTGAACTAGATCTTAATCTTGAGAGTTAAGAGACAGCAAGTAGACATCAGATATACAAGTAGTTCACAGAGTATATAAAGATACTAGTATAAAATCATACCAAGTATATATGATAATCAGATAAAATCTGAGATATATTGAAAAATGACAACTCCGCTTCTCGAGATCTGCACTCTAGAGGGTAATTATGTAGAATATTATATAAAGAATAACTTATTACGGTTAGAGATATATAAGGAACAAGCAGTACAGTAAGCATAAAATAATTGTAAGTTAAAATACGTAGAAGGAATAATATACTAGAAAGAAGGTAACTATTGAGTGAGAGAGCAGTATATTAATTATAAGTGAGCTCACCTAGTGAGGTAGTATGGAAGTTAATTTATTACTCATAATGAAACATACAATGATGATTATACTATAAGATAGTACGTGAGAGTGTATTGAGATATAAGATAGTAGTTATCTTATCATAGATATAAGATACTTATAGAGATATAGACTTAATTAAGGAGATATATTCAGGAGAGATGTAGATGCCTCACAGGTAGTGAGATAGTTAGAGATAGATATACTAGTAGTTTTAATAAAAAGGATCCAGATAAGCGTAGGATTTATATATATATATAAATATAGTAGTAGGAAGGGCCAACTGCTTTTAATTTTACGTGAGAAATATAATAACATATATAATATATAGTTTGGACGGATTTATAGTTAGAGAGTTAATTTATATTAATATAGTCAATTTACACATCTATATATCATGAGTGAAAGTATACAGGATAGGGTGAAATAAGAGTGTTAGAGTCTCTATTAATTTATAATCATATATAGTTAATAAAATAAATATAATATATATATATAGAGATAATATATATATATATTGATTCATAATAGTATATATATATAATATATAGTATTATATGATATATAATATATATATACGAACCTTTGGTGACTTAAATATAATCATTGCTTTCAATCCGCTTAAAGCAGAGCCCGCGTGACGTAATATTATTGGTTCCACAAGATTTTAAGGCCAGAGCAGTTTTAAATGTATTATTCAATTTGTAATAAGACGGATTATGGCCATTTGATTGTGAATAAGTATTTCCTCTAAAAGTCTTAAAATTTTTAATAAAGTACCCAAATTATTATTTAAGGCAGCTCATAGTTCAAAGAGTAAATATTTTAAACTTTTGAAATATTTTTAAATGAAGAATGGAAAGCGAAATAAATTTTTTTTTTATATGATAATTCGTAGGGTTTTTATTCGAAAAATAATGTGACTTTTATAAATGAATATCAAAACTAATACAAAGAAACACAAATCGTGCACACTAAAGCATGCACTTACACAACAAGGATAACATTATATATATTATATTTATATAAAATAGTGAAACTTATAAGTATATAATCCGATAAAACACTACTAAACTACTGTAGTAGTTTACAAGAAGCAATTAGAAAAGGAAATATTGTGTGCTCACATATAGAGATGAATATAGCATATAGATTATATTTTGTGTAATTATTATATATTCTTGATGCATATATAATATAGGTTTCTATTGAATATAAAATATTTACAAAAACAGTAAAGAAACCTTAATAGGAGGTATTTAGTATAGCTATATAGTAATATCATTTTATCCTTTGATGAAAGCCAGCTTTATGCTCTATTTATATATATCTAGTCGAATAATAGAGTATTATACTACTCATTATAGCTAAACATTTATATCTAAGCTGAAAAAATAGATACTAATGTGTATATTAATAAGGTTCTAGTTGAATCAGTCAAAATATGATAGGATGTTTTAAGTATATAAATATATAATAAAATATAGTAATAGAATATTATATTCTTGTTTCAATTCAACAAATAAATTGACATTAGAATAGATATGTTCTTCTCATTTAAAATACATTTGTGTTCTAAAATTCTAGGAAAAACTTCTTCTCCCAAGTTATTAAAAAAATCAAGCAATGAGAATTCTGAAATATATACGTGAAACATATTTCGATTAATTTTTCTCATAAAATTCAATTTGCATTAATGTTATTACGCGAGAACATATACTGTGCTAAATATTAAACACAATAATCCTAATAATTATATAAGAGGTCTCAATTATTCGTGGTTAATTTAGTTTATATAGTTAGGGCATTTCTTTGACAATTTGCACAAAGAGATTTAAATTCATAAGTAAAGATATAATATATATATATATGAATAATATATATCCACTATATATATATATATATAAGAATCCATATATATATCATATGAATAGTTTATAGAGAATAAGAGATGGATTATTATAATATAATGTAATATATTAATATAATGTACACGAGATAATATACTATTAGTAACGTGAGATATATATATATAACGTATTATAGTTTTTAATATATTATTACGTTAGAGCGTTAAATATAAGTATATATATGACTATATATATATATATATGATATTATATAATCATTATATATATATATACTGATATATATAATTATATATAACATTTATATATATATAATATAATATACTATAGATGGTCCTTGAGTATTTGCAAGCTCAATTTCCATTTCAGGCAGTGGCTTCGCTAGGCCTATCCTGCCATATAGGGTAGGAAGGAACGAAGAAAGAGACACACAAGAGTAGGTCAGAACAGACTGAAGCAGTGGAAGGAGAGCAATAAAAGGGAAAAACGGTATTGAATTGAGAAGGTGGAACTGAAAAATAGAACTGTAACTCAATACAAGGGGCTCAATAGTGGAGGCAAAGAAATGGGATGCAGAGAGAGTGAAAAAGGAAGAGTGAATTTTGAGGAGAGAGGTCAAAGTATAAGAGAGGGCAGAGAATGGAAGAAGAGAATTGTATTAAGTAAGCTTTGCAAAAATCCAAATAGAGGATCAAAGAGAAAGTGTGCTACATCAAGGGATAAGCAGGAGAAGTATTTGGATGAAATGCAAGTAGATCACATTAAACAGGAGATGTGACCGGAGCACTTCAAGTGAGACGCTAAATGTGAATGAACAGAGATGGGTATAGGGAGAGGAAGGTGAGGATGGGGAGGAGATAACTTGCGAAGAATTAAGAGTGGCTCTGGAAGCGATGAAGAACGGTAAGGCACCGGGTGAAGAGGGGATGGGATACCCATAGGATTGATAAAAGAGGGAGGAGAATACAAAATAAAAGAAGAAATTTTGAAACTGTTTTAATAGGTGTTGGAACGAGAGTGAAGTACCAGAAGGATGGGGGAAAGCTCAAATGTTATTAGGTAGCTATAATAATAGGGAAAAGACAGAGAGACAGGAGACTGTAGAAAACTACAGGGAGGGAATTTCATTGTTTGACACCATCTGGGTAAAAACAATATGAGAGAAATTTTTTAGAAGAAAAGGTGAGAATAGTAGTTGACGCCAAGGCAGGTGGAGACGAGCAGCGCTACGGATAATAGATAAGAACGAGGCACGACGGATTTCTTGTTCGCTCTTGAGAATTACGTTGGCAAAGAGGTATGGGAATTTAACAAACAAGCATATATAGCTTTGCTTTCATTGATCTGAAGAAAGCTTCGATTCAGTGCATAGGAAAAGACTGTGGAGAGTGTTGGAGAGAGAATATGCTGTGGGTGGGTAGAAAGTTTGAGAGGAGCTCTGGAGAGTGTGCATAGGAATAGTAAAAAATATGTAAATGTAAAGTAAGAACAGAATTTGAGAATACACGAAAGGTTCGAGGTGAGAACAGGGGTTAACAAGGAAGCTTGTTGTCACCATTTTGTTTGTATCGTATCTATGGATGTGAGTGATAAAGAAGGTGAGAGAAGATATCGAGATTTGGACGGTGATATTTTGGCTATGCGGATGACTTGGCGTGCTGGGAAGCGAAGAGGGAGACAGGTTAAGAGAGGTAGTGATAAGTTTGGCAACTGATAGGGGCCGGCTTGAATATAAACACAGAAAAGACGGAGATCATAAGTGGTCAGTAAAGAAGAAGGATGGGAGAGAGTTGAGTAATAGAGTGAGGGGACTTGGATAAAGTGGTGGAGAAATGTAAGTAATTTGGGTGAGTATTTGGAAGAGAGGGAGGAAAAGGTACAAGAGATCACAAGTAAGATAGCTCAGTATGGAGGAGCAGTAAGAGCAGTGTATCCCATACTGGAAAAAGATAGACAAAATGAGTGTGGAAGGTAAAAGGGTGAATATTTGAACGGTGTGGTTTAACACCGATTTTGCTAGTATGGAGCAGAGACATGGAGTACGACCACAAGAGATGAAAATGAGAATACAGTCGGCGGAGAATCGCTATAACGCATTTTGAGAGCTAAATGAAATGGGAAAAGAGACTAGAAGAGACAGGCAGAGAAACGAAAGAATAAGAGAGAAGAGGTTTGAGTGAAGGCTATATTGAATAAGATGGATGCAGCCAGAGTTAAAGGTCGGTGGGACATCCTGGAGAGATTCAAGCAGGGAGTAGGGCAAGAAGAGATGGGAGTTGGAGACCGAAAGAAAACGAGAACAAGAGGAAGATGACCCTATGGAAAGACGATGGGAAAAGCTCGAATGTAGAGGAAACTCATTAATAAAAACGTGAAATTACCATATGAATTTCAATAAGAGTAAGTTTTGGGAAGATAGAGGAAGATTCAGCAGAGTGCTGGCCCCGCTGACAGGGTCTGAACCTTTCCTGGGAGGGCGTTGATAAAGTTTTAAAGTAAAATATATATTATATATATATATATAATATTATATATATTATATATATATATATATTATATTAATATAATATATAATATATAGTATATATATATATATATACTAGAGTATATATATATATATTTGATCAATTGCCCTATAATCTTAGGATGAACACACTATGAATGTTACAATTTAATAAATTAGTACATGAGAAAGTTCTTTACTATATGAATACATTATAAATAAATTATATTGATAAACACAACACTATCTACTTTCGTTCGCCGAATATATACGCCTATTCAGGTGAGTTATGACTGACTGTGAGCAGAGTCTTTTAATTGATGTATTTTGGTGCTGAGTTATATTTTTCTTTTTTAGGAAGAGATTTATTCTTTCTTGAATCTTTCTATATTAAAACACTTAAATAATAAATTATTCTGTACACTATCTATGGAGTACATTTTCATCCTGAATTTTGTTGAAGTTGTTTGCTATTTTTTATACAAAAAGATGGTCAATTTTGCGTTTTGTTGTTGTCTGATCTGTAGATGATGGTTCCATTCATCTATATTGATTCCGTGGTTTTGATTTCTTCTGTGGTGGGTTAGAGCGGAATTCTGTTTATCCGGTTATCAGTATCATCCTGTGTTGGTTTCTTCTTTCTTATGAAATAAAATTCGTCTCTCTAATAGTAAATTATCTGTACAGTTGTTACATGGAAACTTGTAGATGCATTGTGATTTTTCGTAGTTTTAAATTTATTTGAGTTTCAAAAACTTTTTTTAAGTGGTAGGTGTGTTAGATGGAGTTTAAGATTAAGTTTTTGGTAAAAGTTTCTTTTAATATATGGGATTTACTGATAGGGTGACTGGTAAATAGGTCAAATTATTTTGGTTATCATTTACTGTCATGTGTGCTGAAAAATTTTCCTTTTTGCTTTTTTTAAATTGCTTTGGAATGGTAATTATCTGTTCAGGGTATTGTAAATTTTTTAAAAGGTTTTGAACAGTAAATCATATTTCTTTTTGTAAAGTGGAGGGGGAACAGATCCGAAGTGCACGTAGGAATAATGAAGAAAGTGTGGCTATTTTTGTATTGGCTGTGTGGAAGGAATACCAGTGTATGTAATTGTTGTGTGATGTAGGTTTACGGTATATTGCGAAGTTTAATTGTGTGTTGTTATTCCAAGTAATTAGTGTATCTAGGAAAGGAAGAGTTTTGTTGTTGGATTGTTCTAGGGTGAACTGTAATTTGTTGTCTATAGAGTTTATATGTGTTAGGATATGTTGTGGGTTGATATTGTGTGGAATGGCTGAAAAAATGTCATCGACATATCTGAACCAATAAATGTTAGAGAACAGAGGGTTAGTGAAAAAATGATACTTTTCTATTAATTCCATAAATATATTAACTCCATCTAACACCCTACCACTAAAAAAAGTTATGAAACCAAATATATATTTATAAAACTAAGACAGATAAAGGAAATAACATCGTCATAATGAATAGTACAGATTACAACAAAAAATGTAATGATATGCTATCATAGACCAAACAACATACGAATTTACTAACAAAAAACCCGTTAAAGAGACTTCCCAAAATAATTTTAATAGTAAACTAAAAAACTTATGTATTATCCCCATTTATATGATACAACCAAGGCCTACATGCCCCAACTATCGCAAATTCTACGGAATCCCAAAAAACCCATAAACAGAACATACCTACGCCCAATCGATGATCTCAACACTAATAGTATGTACTACAAATTATCAAGGCTGCGCTAGCCGACGAATTAAAAACCTGCTATCAGTAAATATATCTACTTTCAACACTCATCAATCTAACACTAAATGACTTTATCAACAAAATTCGACACATCAAACCCACACACCATTCAATTTGTAAGGTTTCTGACGCCATATATCTCCTTGTCTACATCTAGTAACCCGTTTCCACATATGACTTCTTTTATCTCATAACGTCTCTATTAGACACAGAACACAATTTAACAGACAACATAACTCTTTCCATTCTCATTCCTTATCCGCAATCTCTAATACAATTAAATTTCACACTACGACATGTGAACTCCCTTATAGCATAGCAATCCACTTTTGACTACACTCTCATTTCTTATAAAACAAAACACAAGGAGAGCCTAAGTATGTGGATCTGCACTGATATACTATATACTATCTACTTAGTACATATAATATATATTAAATACTATATATATATATAGTATATAATATATATTATAAATTACACTTACATATTAATTTATTATGCTAGTATATATATATATTATATCAATTATATATATTATATATAGTGATACTAAATATTTTTATACAATAGCTGAGTACGAATATATATATATTATATAAATATATATACATAGTATATACAAATATATACGCATATATATATTACTTTAGATATAATTGAGGAGAGACAGAGCTAAAATCTTAAATTTATATGACCTCATGAGGCTATCATTGATAACTCATATTATTTTATAGAAATCATTTATTGTGTATATTAAAACTATATTGTGAAATAAAAATTCCGTAACTATTCTATATAACGTTCAAATATAATAATATTTCTGATTCTAAAAACATTCAAAGAAAAAGGTAAGTTTTATTTTTGCATGATATATAACTGATAAAATAATAACAATTATAATAAATAGGATTATTAATACGTATCAGCCATTCGTATTACTAGCTCTTAATCTTTATCTTTAATATTAAAATGGAATTTTAGAAAATTGACTTAATTAAATTATTTTTAAAAAATATTTGAAATTAAAAATTAAATTAACAAATTATATATTATTAATTTTTTTTTTATTTTTATTTGTTGAGAAAAACCTTTTTATCATTATGTAGGAAAAGTTATTAAAAATTTTATGATTATAATTATATTTTTTATTAATTTCTTTAGCTTTTGTCTTAAATATTTTCGCATTCTTCTATTAATCAACATTCTGGACCAAAGGCTAATTCAAACTGACAAAACAAACTAAATAAGTTCATAATCACTTTAATAAATTTTAATCTAATCTAATAATTATAATTATTAATATATAAAAATAACTTATATATCTAATTAATTATATTATATATATATATATAATTATATATATATAATAATTATAAATTATATTATTATATAGATATTATATATATATATACATATATATATATAAATATTATATATATATGCAGAGAAAATATTAGAGTTGTGCGCATAAAATAATATCTAAAGATGACCAATGACCTTTCAATTCAATTTTCTTAAAGCCAAACGTACTGAATTTAAATCTTATAATTTTTCTAGATAAATAAATTGCTCTGAAATACAAACAATGCATTGCAAATATAGAAATGTTTAGATTAGTAATTGGACATGGTCGCAAGACCCTTACTGACTTAATGTTTTGAATATTTGAGCTGAGTTATGTATGTTATAATTTTGGTTATATAGTCAAAATTAATCATAGTCTATTAGGAGGATATTTGGAAACGACGTTTTCGTTAATATTCATGATTACTATGTATTTTTTTAAAAAGAAAGACAGTGAATCAGTTTTATCATCATTTACAAATACAAAACAGTAGAAATTCTTTCATATGTATGCTGAATACATGCCCAAATAAATTATATAATTTATATATAATTATCATTATAATATTATATATATATATTTAAGAATATATTATAATTTATATATATATAATTTAATGTAATTATTATATATATAATTTATATAATAGATTTGCACAACAAATAATTATATATTTATTTACTAAATATATATAATATATAATTAATATAGTTAAAATAAAAAGATTGGAGAGAGTTTATACATTATGAATATATATAAAAAAAAACTAGTTTAAAGAAGCACTAACATATAATAGTAATCGGCAAATTTAATTAATTATTATCTTGCAAAGTATTTATATAACAATATATAATTATAATATAATAATACACTTGTACTATATATTTACATGTTATAATATTGTATAATATGCAATACTAAATATATTTTCAAATATATTTTTAAACTTATAAATCAACACTATATATTATATAATATATATATATATTTAACATATTTCAATCATAATTTTAATCATGGAGTTTTTGCAATCTTCTTATACAACTACATCTTTTTGGGTAATGCTTGTTTGTTTCTTCATCGACTACTGGACTGTAGAATTTTTCCAGTGAATCTTGTTTTGATGTACTGTATAGAGAATGTTGGTTGGTTTCTGGTTAGAAATTATACGCTTTTTTCCTTTTTTTTCCTGTTAATTAATAGACTGTAAGGATTGAAGTTTTTCACTGCAACACAAAGTGACGATTTAAATTTGTTCTAAAATTGTGTTACAAATTTTTTTTTTTATAACGGGTGGACCTCCTAAGTCAGTTGCAAATAGTATCGAAGGTTATTAATTTCGGGGAAAATAAACTGTATTTTCTAAGATATAGTCTCAATTATATCTTTCCCATTCTTGTTCTTAAACTGTCATCGTTTTATTTGAAGATGGTTCAACACTGCTTTTGCCTATTGAGCAATTAACTTGTCATTTAAATCGGAGACAGAAGCTGTAAAGGCGCTGATGTCTTATTTTGCGGTCAATACGCCTATCTCAATGTGACTTACTGTTAATACATCCACCTTAATTAGAACTTAAATGATGTGAGATCATGATTCATCATTACACAGTTAATGAGGTAACTCGAGTCCCATGTCCCTCTCATTTAAATTTTGCGTTCAGATTTCTCTTACTTAGTTTTTTTTATATTATAAAAAAATATTTATCATAAATCTCGACAATAAAAATATTAATGCGGTAAAACATACACGTACAGGAGCAAAGACATGAGATGCGGATCATTTAAATTATAGGGTGCGAAGTGCGGATGTTATCAACAGATATATACATTTACATATATAATATATTATATATAATTATTAATATATTATAAAATATATCATATATATATATATTAAGTATTAAAAGTTATTATATTAAATATATATAATTAATATAATATATATATTATATATAATATATAAACTAGTATATATATATTTATATTATATATATATTTAATATTATTATATTATAATTGTAAAATAATAATATATTATATAGATATATATATTATATAATAATTAATATATATAATATATATATAATATATATAGTTAAAATATATATATATTATATTATATAATATATATATAGTATATTATATATATAATATATATAATTAATATATATTATATATAAGTATATATATATATAATAAATATTTTAATTCGTTATATATATATAGATTATTAATTAATAAATATTATATAAGTATTTTATAAATATATATATATATATATATATATATATATTAAATATATATATATATAATTATATATATATTAATTTATTAATATATATATAGTATATATCAATATTATATATATAATATAAATATATAATAATATATAATAATATATATATACTATATATATATATATATATATTAATATATATTAATATATAATATTAATATATATATTATATATATATATATATAACTATAATATATATTTAAATATATATATCATATATATATATGTATATATAAGATATATAATATATTATATTATATATTATATTAATATTAAATATATATATATATAATAATATATAATAATACTATAAATTAAGAGATAAATATAATATATATATAGTTATAATTATATATATAATATAAATAATATATATATATATATATATATATATATATACATATTACATTCTCCAGGGGTATTCGATTTCATTATTTATGGTGTAAGTTTTGGTGTTACAATTAGATAATATTAGAATATGTTTAAGAACTCAAACCAATAATTGGGCGATTTTGTGCATCCTCTAGCCCTGCATAGTATGTGACCTTCGTCACATGCGTAATCTTTTAAGAATTATTCCTTTTGCCTCCCAATTCAACGAATAAATCAATTATCAATATCTTTCAAATCCTTTTCCCCACTATAGCTTAATATCTATAACGCGGAAACCTGGGTTTGTGCGGCACCGATACTTCTTGCATGTTTGAAAGCACCTACCCCAAAGGTTATTGGGAGGCAAGGGAACAGGTGATGAAATATTATATTAAATTATATTAATATAATAATTATAATTATATACTATATATATAATTATATAATATATATATATATATATATATATTAAGTATCTAATATTATTTAATATATATTAATATAACGGTGTATATATATAGTATTAAAATTAATATATATTAAATATAATTATATATATCTATTATTAACTTTAATATGTATATATAAATATATAATATATATATATAATATTATATTAATATAGAGAGTATATAATAATGAGTTATAAATATATAGAAGATATAGATATATATATATAATATATATTTATATATATATTTAATATAAATATATATATATATATATGAATTAGTGATTTATAGATAAGTGATAGAGATAGTATATAGGTATATATATAAAAATAATGTGTATAATTAAATATGTGTAGATATGTGTATATATGTATGTATGTGAATAATGCTAATAGATATGGTATGTATGTATGTATGTATGTAATGGTTTTTTGGAATAATAGACGTGTAATGTATGTTGTAATGTAAATAGATATGTATGGTGAAATTTGAGTATGGTATTTGTTATATGTTTATTATTGTATGTATGTTTGTAATTGTATTTGTTTATTATATTTCCTATAATTATAATATTAAGTATATTTAACTATAATGTTATAAATATAATATTATAATTATATATATATATATATTATTATAATATATATATATATATATATATATATATTATACATTATATATATATATATATATATTATATATATATAATATTATAGTGTATTACCTAGGGGTGTTAACGCGAGAACCTGAGAGAATAAAACAATTCCGGCATGCAATTCCGGCCGCAGACCCTGCGGAGTGTGGAATACGAAATTTTTTCGTCTTCTAACTGCGCACGGAAGGGTAAACAAAAAGTTAGTCTATATAAATTTCAATTAAATATATCAAATCTTATATATGATACATAATTATACGTATTACTATTATAATCGGCAATATAGATAATTCTCATATATAAATATATATTCTAGTGTTTATTTAATACATGTAAACTAGATTTTTTGCATATTGCATATATATGAAATATGTATTTAAACACATACATATTAATATAGACATATATATTATATATATATATTATAGTATATTTAATATATATATATAATTTCTGAGTGAGAGGCGGCTTTAGGGGTAGGCAGAGTAAAGGTCAACGCACTACTTGCCTTGTGACGTTCAAAAGATATTTAAAAAGTCAGCATATTATATAAATATATATATAAATATTATATAGTAATATAATATATATATATAATATCAAATTATATATATACTATATATATATATATATATAGTATATATTTATTATTTATATAATGATGATTCGGAAGGCTCACTGATTAAGCCGCCGAGACTTATAAATTACTACCACTATTCCCTTTTTTAATCACTTAGCAGACTTGGTGACAATTGTATATTTCTCATGAGTGAAAAAAAATAGTATTTCTTTTCCTATAAGTAGCAATGGCAAGTTCTATTTGCCGACCGACTCAATTAGAAGTCATTTTTTTAAAGAATCCCCATTTAAATTACAATAGCAAGAAAATAATAATATTACTAACATTATAATAATAATAATAATTTAATATTATTTATTTTATGCTAACTTGATCAATCTATTCACTTTTTAATACCGATTATTGAAATTCAAATTTTTCCTATTAGAATCATTGTAATCATTCTATCCGACTAGATTTGCGAAATAACTTCGCATAGAGTCAGACTCTTCTAGGTAACTAGTACGCTAATTTGCTCGGTCAGACCAGTACGTATTTATTTTTCGTTATTTGATTGAATAAAATGATTTCTCGTGTTTAGCTTGGAGTTAGTAATCTAATAAGTATTTTAATACTAGTTATTAAAATATTAATTATATTACTGATTTTGTGCTATTTTATAATTAAAATATTGAGCTTAGTTTTTATTAAATATGAGGATTAATTGAATTCGTATTCTTTTAAGTTTCAATTAAAAATTAAATTTTTACCTGAGAGGTAAGTCAGGCATATAATATTTATATATATATATATTATATATATATATATAATATTAATATATATATATATATATATATATTATATATATAATTATATCTATACAATTTTATTGTATAGTGTTTAATATATATTATCTTATAATATAATATATTTTGTTTTTTTCTAACTCAAGAATTTTGTCCACGAGCCGCCACTGATCTAAGGTGTTGTACATATAACTTAATCTATACACATAGGTTATTTTATGCCTAAGACAAGATCTATGCATAAAAATATTTTAGCTTAAGACATAGATCTATTAAAAATATTTTCATCAGTAACACAGCTTCTAGTAGATGGGAATTTTTTAAGTTTGGAGGCTAAAAAGTAAGGCACGCAGGGCCCTTTGAACATGGAGACAGTAATTACTTTATTAAACTATCAATCGTTTCATAACAACACAAATAAAAGCATGAAAATAAAACAAGTTAAAGCAGAAAATTATAACTAAAACATATATGGAAGGAATCATCAAGACTCATTTTCGTTAAAAGGAATAATAAGATGGAAGAATGATAATTAATAATTTAAGTTACTGGCGTTTATTATAAAGAACTACAAATGAAGCGAGCTTGGAAATGAACACTAATCTGGTAACACTTTGGCTTTAAATTTCTAATTATATACATCGAAATCCCATATTAAACATTCATAAAATATATAACAATTAGGAGCTAACTATAATTGAAATTGGCAATAAATTATCAATCGACATGATTTAGAACTTGGAGATATTCGAATAATACTTACAAATTATTAAACGTTTTAAAAGAGTTGGTATCGGACAAAATACTATGGTTTAAACTCATTGATGACAGGGTTAAAAGAGCAGCAAACTTGTATGGTTCACGCTGTCACTGTTCAAAGAGGTTTCCGTGATTGGCATGTGTAAGGTTTTCTAAAAGTATGATAGGTTGGTTGTCGATTTTGCTTGCGACAGTATTTATAAAATTGGAAAAATAAAAAAGGAATGGTCATTATCGTGCGAGTGGCTTTTTCTTATTATTGCAGAAAAGCGAGCTTATGGAGATTGAATGGCATATTTTGTGGCGGAAGACACCATCCCTTAGTGTTCATTCAACTTCAATAGCAGACCTGACTGGCGAGAAGCAGAAACTGGCCGAACATAGAGGACGGGTGGACAATTACAGCCGTCAATGCATGTGATATTTATAGATAAGAGTATGAGCGAAGCACAGTGGGAATACCCTCTTTGGGATGGCAGAAGAAAGCTATTTTAAAGGACGAGTTAAAGGTTCAGAATAATATTTAACTGTGGGAAAAACACACTCACTCTCTACGACATCGCACATCGCACTCTCACACGCGCTCTCTCAAGATGTAGATAGTTTTATATGGATATGTGTTGTAGTATGGTAAAAAGGTAAATAAAGTTTAAGCTTAGGGGCAGTGAGAGAGTCAAGGTTTTTTGATCAAATTTGGAGGATAACAATTCTTTTATGTATTTATGAATAAGAAGAAGGTGGGAAAAAATTGAGTTTAAAAAGTTTGCCACAAAAGTTGAAATCAAAGTGCATTAGGCTGTAATTGGATGTTAGATGAAAAGATTGATAAGATCAAAGTCCTGATATAATCTATTTCACCATTATAAAACTAAAAGGAATCTGACTGAAAAATTAATACGCAAGGCCGCGTGAATGTCCTTTTTTCTATAAAATGGAAATTGAAAAATCTGTGGGGTAAACTTTTTATAAAGATCATTCTTAAAAAAGGAAAAGGGAGTTTTTATTTGATCATTTCTCATGGTGAAACGTTATAATTTTAGGTAAATTGGGTATTTCAGATGTAACTCAACAAAAGGGGGTGATTTTTGTTTATGTTGGTAAAAAGCAAGAAAGTGTCGTCCATATATCTCTTGTAGTGTGAAGGTTTGAAGGAGGGGGGGCAGTTATTTAGCCAGATCTGTTCATAATGGATTAGGTAGGTGTTAGCCAAGATAGCACTAAGGGGTGAACCCATAGCAAGGGAATTAGTTTGTAAGTATAGTGTATCATTAAAGAAGAAATAAGTATCGTGCGTAGCCAGCATTAGGAGAGTTTTGAATTCTTTTTTATCGAAACCATGAAAATTAGTGGAAGATTGAAAAATGCGTTCTAAAAGGATGTCTATGGCCTTATCTATAGGTACATTGGTGTAGAGGGATTCTATGTCGAAACTGGTCATAAAAAAATTATGTAGGTCTATGTTAGAAAGCCAGTTTTTAAAACTATAAGAGTTTTTTATAGTGTGTTCGTAATGTGCAAAAGGGGTCAATAATGGAACTAGGAATTTGGCAAGTTTATAGTTGTGGGTGTTGTAAGCTGTTAGAATAGGTCTGACTGGGCAATCAAGTTTATGAATTTTGGGTAATCCGTACAGGATACCTGGTGATGATCCGTGAGCATAAATTTCGTGGAACGTGGATTTATTGATTTTCTCTGCTTTCAGTAATTTACGCAAGAAACGGTTAAGTTTCTCCTCAAGGTTAAGGGAAAGGTTAATCAGATTTTTATTAGTAATTAGTTGAAATTTAGAATTATCCGAAATAATGTTATTAACTTTGGTTATATACTCCACTCTATTCAACAATACAACACCTTGACCCTTGTCTGGTTTACAGATAATAATAGAATGGTCATTTTTAAGCGATCTAAGGGTAACAAAATCAGATTTGGAAATTAAATACGAGAACACTTTAGCTGCATTAAACCTATAATAGTGTTTGTGCACTATTTGTTTAATCTTCTGGGTGATCGAAGTAAAATCAGTGTTAAAGGGTTCAAAACTACACTTTAAAAAGGATAAATGCGAGCTGGATGTGAGCTTCTTAAAAACATGTAAGGCCTATAGTATAATACCTAAATTTATTAGATAATTTTAATATCTTCTTATAATATATACCAAACGGTTTTATAAAAGCCTAACCTATATAATCAACAGGTTTTTCAATTTAAATTATTGAACAAGGAAATCAGTTTTAAAAACCAAGAATCACAAACAGATTAACCAACAATATTCTACAATGTATAAAATCTAACTTAAACAGTGAGTTTGTCGTTCATATGATTTCTTGTTTGTAACACCTAATAAGATTTCTGTACTAGTCGCCAAACGTATAAAATGTTGCAATATCCGACATATGGCCAAATTGAAAAAACTGAATTTGGATGTATGCGATGCCTCAGCTAACAGAGATAAATTTATTTTTAATTTTTCCAATAGAATCTTATCCTCTAATGAAAAAAGATTATTGAGTTTAGGCTTGGATTTTAATTTGCCTCATTTTCGTATCAACTTCTATAAATATTTTAGTGCTTACGAAGGTTTAGTGCATTCTTTAAAAAGTTTTGAACCCTTTAACACTGATTTTACTTCGATCACCCAGAAGATTAAACAAATAGTGCACAAACACTATTATAGGTTTAATGCAGCTAAAGTGTTCTCGTATTTAATTTCCAAATCTGATTTTGTTACCCTTAGATCGCTTAAAAATGACCATTCTATTATTATCTGTAAACCAGACAAGGGTCAAGGTGTTGTATTGTTGAATAGAGTGGAGTATATAACCAAAGTTAATAACATTATTTCGGATAATTCTAAATTTCAACTAATTACTAATAAAAATCTGATTAACCTTTCCCTTAACCTTGAGGAGAAACTTAACCGTTTCTTGCGTAAATTACTGAAAGCAGAGAAAATCAATAAATCCACGTTCCACGAAATTTATGCTCACGGATCATCACCGGGTATCCTGTACGGATTACCCAAAATTCATAAACTTGATTGCCCAGTCAGACCTATTCTAACAGCTTACAACACCCACAACTATAAACTTGCCAAATTCCTAGTTCCATTATTGACCCCTTTTGCACATTACGAACACACTATAAAAAACTCTTATAGTTTTAAAAACTGGCTTTCTAACATAGACCTACATAATTTTTTTATGACCAGTTTTGACATAGAATCCCTCTACACCAACGACCTATAGATAAGGCCATAGACATCCTTTTAGAACGCATTTTTCAATCTTCCACTAATTTTCATGGTTTCGATAAAAAAGAATTCAAAACTCTCCTAATGCTGGCTACGCACGATACTTATTTCTTTTATAATGATACACTATACTTACAAACTAATTCCCTTGCTATGGGTTCACCCCTTAGTGCTATCTTGGCTAACACCTACCTAATCCATTATGAACAGATCTGGCTAAATAACTGCCCCCCCTCCTTCAAACCTTCACACTACAAGAGATATATGGACGACACTTTCTTGCTTTTTACCAACATAAACAAAATCACCCCCTTTTTTGATTACATGAATTCCCAATTACCTAATATAACGTTCACCAGAGAAGATGAAATTAATAACTCCCTTCCTTTTTTAGATATCTTTATAAAAAAGTCCCCCACAGATTTTTCAACTTCCATTTATAGAAAAAAGACATTCACCGGCCTTGGTATTAATTTTTTCAGTCATATTCCTTTAGTTTTTAAATGTAATAGTATCAGGACTTTGATCTTCAGATCTTTTCATCTAACATCCAATTACAGCCTAATGCACTTAGATTTCAACTTTCTACTAGACTTTTTCAAACTCAATTTTTTCCCACCTTCTCTTATTCATAAATACATAAAAGAATTGTTATCCTCCAAATTTGATCAAAAACTCTTGACTCTCACTGCCCCTAAGCTTAAACTTTATTTACCTTTACCATACTACGAACACATCCATATAAAACTACGTAAGGACCTTAATCACTGTCTAATGAATTTTTTCCCACAGTTAAATATTATTCTGACCTTTAACTCGTCCTTTAAAATAGCTTCCTTTTGCCATCACAAAGAGGGTATTCCCACTGTGCTTCGCTCATCTCTTATCTATAAATTCACATGTGACGGCTGTAATGCCGCCTATGTTGGCAGTTCTGCTCGCCAGCTCAGTGTGAGAGTTGATGAACACAAGGGGGTGTCTTCCCGCACAAAACTACCATTCAATTCTCCAACCTTTTCTGCAATAAGAAACCACTCGCACGATAATGACCATCCCTTTAATTTTTCCAATTTTTCAATACTGTCCCAAGCAAAATCGACAACCAACCTACATATTTTAGAAACCTTACACATTGCCAACACGAAACCTTCTTTGAACAGTGACAGCGGACCATACAAGTTGCTGCTCTTTTAACCCGTCAAATGAGTTACCATAGTATTTTGTCCGATACCAACCTTTTAAAACGTTAAATTGTGAGTATTATTCGATATCTCCAAGTTCAATCTGTCCGTTGATAATTTATTGCAATTTAATATAGTTAGTCCTATTGTTAATTTTTGAATTGTTATATGGATTTCGATGTATATAATTAGAAATTTAAGCCAAAGTGTTACCAGATTATTGTTCATTTCCAAGCTCGTTTCATTTGTATTCTTTATAATAACACCGTTAAATATTAATGTTTAATATATAGAACTATCTTGTTTTGTTTATATTAATAAGTTGTAAATACCTGTTACACTTAAGTTTTTTAGTTTTGTAATTATTGTTCTATATATTTTAGCCTGATGATGGAAACTGTGTTTTCCGAAACGTTGATAGTGTAATAAAGTGTTCTCCATGTCAAAGGCCCTGGTGCTACTTTTTATCCTCAAACTATATATATATATATATATATATATATATATATATATATATATATATTACATTTATATATACTTTGGTATATATATTATATATATATATATATATATATATATATAGGGTTGTGAAAAAAACGGTTTTTTTTTAATTTGTTTTTTTTTTGCAAAAAAAAACGGTTTTTTTTTAAAACAAAATGTTTTTTTTTGTTTTTTATTAAAATTACCTCTTTTTATGTATATTAAAGATGTTTTAAATTATACAGTATTACCAATACCCCTTCTAGGCCTAAATATTGACTATTAATACAGATTTTATATATATATACACTGATACGGTGGATATAGATATTATATATATATATATAGTATATATATTATTATGTTATATATTATATATATATATAATTATTATAATATATATATATTTTATATATATTATATATATACCTATAATATATATAATATGATAAAAAAGATGGTATAACAGGTGGTTTGGGGGTGTCGGGAGAAAATGAGAATGGTAGGAAGGTGATTGATTTCTGTGAGGAGAGAGGTATGTGTGTAATACTTTCTTTAAACACAAGAGTATCCATAAGTATACTAGAGTTGGTGTAGGTAGAGATGGTATCGAAGTGAAAAGTATGATTGAATTGTGTTGGTGAAGAAGATGTTGAAGTATATGTTGGATGTTAAATCAGTGAGGTGTTTAGAAATGGGATTATCGGATCATTATGTTGTTCTATGTAAAATTAAGTTAGTGGGGACTTGGATGGAGAGGAAGGTGATACGGAAGGAAGAGGATAAAATTAAGAGTGAGAAGTTTAGTGAACAAGGTAATAAGGATAAGTATGTAAGAACGCTCGCAAGTAAATCAGTTGAATGTGAACAAGCTGAAACTAAATAAATCTGGAAGCAATTGTTAGCAGTGCAAAAGAAGTATGTGGGTGTGCTAAAGTAGGAAGTAAGAATGCTAACAGTGAGTGGTGGAATGAAGAGGTGATGCAAGCGGTTAAAAGTAAAAAAGAAGTGTGGTTGAATGTACTAAAAGCAAATGATGAAGTTTCAAAAGAAAGATGCTTGGAATTATATAAGGAGGAAAAAAAATGCTAAAAGATGCATACATAAGAGAAAAGAAGAGGTAAATGAACAGTTTGGAAGGAGGATAAATGGGGACATACAATAAGGATATAGGAAGCTCTTCTGGAAGGAAGCGCAAAGGTTAAGAATGAGAATAAGGGGAACCAGCTCAGAATAATGATAGGGATGGTGATTTTGTAAGTGAAGAATGGAAGAGAGGGAGTGGGGCAAGAACTTGAAATCTTAATAATATTGGCAGTTAATGAAGAGGTGATAGTGACGTGTGTGGGTTTGATGGTGCAAGAAGAATAGGTATTTTGGGGATTATGAGGTTATTAGTAAAGAAGAGGAAATGGGTAGAGTGAGATAGTTGAAGAATGGTAAATCTGCAGGTATAGATGAAATTACTGGTGAAATGATCAAGAACGGAGGCATGTTTTTGATTGATTGGATCTTGAAGTTGTGTAATAAAGCGTTTTATGGAGGGTAATAGTTCCGAGGGATTGAAGGAGAGCAGTAAAAGTACCCTTATATAAGGGTAGGGAGATAAGGGAACTGTGAAATAATAGGGGAATTAGTTTATTGATGTTATAGGGAAGATATATGTTGGTATTTTGGTCGATAAGAGTGCGTCAAGTAACTGAAGGACTGATTGGTGAAGAACATAGTGCGTTTTAGTGAGTAGTAAGAGGATGTGTGGATCAAATCTTTACTTGAAACAAATGATTGAGAAAAATGAGGGAGAAGAATAAATTGTATTTAGTTTTATGATTTGCACGGGGTATTGATAGGTTAATAGGGAACGCTTAATGGCAGGTGTTAGTTGAAAATATAAGTGTTGGTGTAAGGGCTTCTGAAGGAAAATCAAAAAATTGTATGACGATAGTGAGGCGTGTGAAGAATAAATGGTGTCAAAGTGATTGGTTTAGTATTAATAGCGGAGTGAGGCAAGGTTGTGTTATGTCTTTGGTTATTCAATTTTGTATATGGATGGGGTTATGAAAGAATTGAGGGTGTGACAGAAAATGGTGTTAGAATGATGGAATGGAGATGAGTGAGGAGGGTGCCCTCCTATTATATGCGAATGATTTGGTTTTGTTTGGCCAATATGAAGAGTTTGAGAGGATTGGTAGAGAGATTTGGCAGGGTGTGTAAAAGGAGGGGTTTGAAAGTAAAACGTAGATAAGAGTAGGTTAATGGTTGTGAGTGAGGAAGTTCCTCAAGTGAAGTTATGTTAGATGTGAGCAGCTGGAACAAGTGTCTGAGTTTAAATATTTAGGGATATGTTGGATGCCAGGAAGGTGGCTGGTGCAATAAAATTGTTGGTGAATGTATAGGGACTAAGTCTTTAGAGTGCTAGGGTCTTACATGATGGTATGTTGTTACCTGTGTTATTGTATGTAGTGAGACTATGGTCTGGAATAAGAAGCATAGATGCTAAAGTTCAATGTGTTCAGATGGACAAAATTAGGGGCCGTGTTAGGGGTGAAAAGAATTGATAAAAATGAGGAATGAAAGTAATTAGAGAGTGTTGTGTGGTGTGAAGAAATGGGTATATTGAGAGAATAAATGAAATATGTTGAGATGGTTGGTCATGTGGAAGGATGATTGATAGTCGGTTTTTTAAGCGGATGTATAGTGGCGAGTGTGTTGGAAACCGACACGGCCTGGGAGATCGATGAAAAGTTTGAAAGTCAAGTAACGAATGTCTGAAGACAGAAATGTGATTTGGCAGAGGCAGAATAAGGTGCATAATAGGAGAGAATGGCGGGGTTTTGTGAGGGGGTATGGTTGTGGCCCACCTGGGCCAAGGGATGAACACTTACACTGACGATTTACCATAGTGAGGGTCCGTCGGCAGTCCCATGAGGCTATAGGGTGGATTTTCTGAACTGCGACGAGTCCTTAAATATTAATTGTTCAAAGGGGGGGGGGTAAGGCTGGGCTTTCAAGCTGGGCTTTTAATATATATATATATTATATAATACAGTATATATATATATATATATATATATATATATATTTATATTATATATTAATATATATTTATATATATATATAATATATATATATATACGGTATATATATATATATATTATATATAATATATATATATATATATATATATAATATATATATTAATATATATAATATATATATATATATATATATACGGTATATATATAATATAATATATATATATATATATATATATATATATATATATATATATATATATATATATATATATAATATATATATATATAATATATATAATATATATAGTATAATAATGAAAGAACATATAAGGACCTGGACAATGGTCACTAGAGCAAAAATAAAACTTTAACCTAAGTTACTAAAATCTAACTTTATATATTGCATACCTCATTTTTTTTTTCTTTTTATTTATTTTTTTTCTTTTAACATATTATATTTACTGTATTTTAATGCTACATATCTAAACATTCTTCATATGGAAAAAAAGAAAAAGTTTATTTTAAAAAAAACAAATTTTGGCCTTATGGTTTTTTTTTTTAAAAAAAAAAACAAAGTTTTTTTTATCCCAACCCTATATTATATATATATATATATATATATATATATATATATATATATATATACATATATATATAATATATATCATATATATATATATATATATACATAAATATTTATTTTTTTGTTTATTATATATATATTATATATATATATATATATATAGCCCATTATATCTAGCATAAGATTAAGTAGGTTCAATATAGGTATTTCATTTTATCTCTAATTTAATTTTTAATTTAATTTAATTTTAATTTAAGTTTATAATAGTTTTTTTTTTTAGGCTTTAGTGATATTTCGTAAACTAATAGGTACAAGTTGCCAAAGTTAGTATTAATTTAAAGTATGTATGCTTTGTGTGACAGTTGTGGGACTGTAGAGGAGAATGTGAAATAGCTATCCTGTTTTGTTATTTTGAATGCAGATAATGGGTTGTAAGAAGGAGATTGTGAGTGAAAATTGTGATTGATGTGATATAATTGGCTATAAAAGGTGGCCAAGGAGAATAAAGGTTATGAAAATGTTTCTATCATGAAGAGGTGAGGAAGAAGTGGAATAGGCAAGGGTAGAGGGTACTGAGTGATTCACACTAGTCATGAAGATGAGAGGGAAATAGCTAAAGTAGTAGTTAATCTGTCTGCAGATGATGGAGGGTTTGTAAATAATAGAAATAACACAAGATTAGGATCTCGAAGTCACGTCAGCCCGTGACCTGCAGTAACAAGTTTGACTGTCTTCCAGATGGGGAAGGGATCAACAGAGAGGCCAGTGGTAATGTTGAGTTTTCTAATGGGAAGGCTGAGGTATTATTTTCTAATTGGGACTAATGATCAATACCTAGCATAGGACTTTTCACAATACCAGATAAAAGGAATGAATGAGAGAATGTTATCCAAGTGCCAGGGTGAGTGATATCATGAATAGGATAGATAGAAAGAGATTGAGTTTACAAGTATTGATTCAAAATGTCATTGTGCATAGTGGTACAAATGATATAAGGACTATAGAAGGTCAGAAGTTATTAATGCAGATTATAGGAGATTGATCAAAAGAAGAAAGCTAGTGGAAGAAGGTGCATGATTTCTGGGATTTTACTTAGGTTAGGTGCAGGTCAGGAATGGGGAATTAAGGCTTTAGATGAATGAAAGGGTTAGGAAATTTATTTTTCAGAAAATATTAGGTTTTTGGATTTGTGGTGAGAATTTCGGAACAAAGATCTTTTTTGAGAAGACAGAGTTTTGCTTGAGTCGTAAACAGGTGTTGAGATTTTCAGTGCCA
>JABUQX010015180.1:30000-50000 GCA_015478945.1 Trachelipus rathkii
GTTTATTTAATGCTCGTGCCCAAGTATATTCGTACTTTTCAAAGAGAAAGTATGTCGATATGTTAACTGACTTGAAAACTGTTTCGTGATTGCCGTTTCTTATTATTATGTGAGAGGAGGGCGATTTAGTATCAGAATACAAGTAGGTAAGAGTATTGTTCCTACTGTACATTGTACTACGTGCGATGCGAACGCTGATTGTCGATCGGCTCCGCAATCTCTGGGCGTTGTATGAGCGAATGCTGCGAATTCTCTCTCTCTTCAGTTATCATTTTCGTTATATGCAAATTTGTGGAACAAGTATTTGTGCTGCATGCCGGCGTTCCTTGGACTTTGGTCGGTTGCTCCTGTAACCCATGAGCCCCCTGAGAATGCCGAGTGTAACCCAGAAGGGTTTTCCAACCACCTTGTATGGATTAAATTAGTAGATTAAGACTGAGTTCTAAGTTAGCAGTGTGTGTGATGTGCACGAAGAGTTTGAGTATAATTGAGAACCTCTCCCGAGATTTCTTTCTTTTTTTCCTAACTCCTTAGGTGGAAGGCCGGATCGGGATCTAGTAAACATAGTGTGAAAAAGTAGGAGGTTTCATCCTGGACATGTGTTCTAAAGGTGTGACGCTGGTTGTTGTTACGATTTGTCGAGGTCCGTATTGCGCAATAGATAGAAAATTTTATTTCGTTCCGTAATATTATATACCATTAATTGTTTGCTCGTTAACAGGCAGATGTTGTTGTACGCACTATTAAGCGTTGAATTAAATCTTTGATAGATTTAGTGATAATTAGGTATGCTACTGATAATTAAATGTAGAACCCCTCGGTTGCGCAACTAGCAGGTGCATGTTAGACCGCAGACGTGACGGATATAAGCCAACCCATACCATCCTCTTCATGATGTCGTTTACTATTAATATAAGTATTCCGTGGAGTTTACCGACTACACAGTGATAATTTCGTAAGGCGCAGTTGAGTTTGAAAACTTCTTTGAAGCACTCTCCTCGTTTTTTATAGGAAGGAATGAGCGGATCAGACTATTAGTTTCGTCTTTCTATTGTACAGGTCGTCTATTTTCTTGGCGACACGTCTTGTTTACGAGAGTTCGCAGTGGAATCTGGCGCGAGTGAATTTATGTACTTTTATTGAAACTTTGTGTAAATATAAGGCACAAGTGACTCTTCAGGTTTAAGTGTGCGCTCATGTCGGACGTTTCTCATTTACTGGGTCGGTTGTTACGATGTGAACCCTATGAGCCACCCTGTAGAGCATATGCCGCTGTGTATGCCCCAGAAGGGGTTCAAGGTCGTACCTTTCTTTTTAGATGCTTGTATAAGTAGCGGTCGAATTGAGCACTCTCTAGTGTATCGGAATCAGGTAGATTTTGGAAAAACTTTCTTCGGATGCTCTTCTATTTATCTGTGGCGGACCGGCGGTATTTGTCAGATCTTTATGTGGTAGAGCTCACTGAACATTGTCTAACGGCGACGCTGTTGTCATGGTTCGAGTCCTGGACGAGTGAAATTTTTTTCGTCTTTATTTATGCTAATTGCTTGAGATACAGAGGACGACAAACTCGTATGCTATTTATTTGCGTGGCAGGATTGCTCTTCTCCGGCGATATGTACTGATGCTCCTGTGAAACTATTGGATGATATAGGATTGTGCTACTCTGGATAATACAGAAAGCATGAAGCATCCTGCTAAGTGATGTCTCTGTAGCGCCATTAAAGAAGAGGAGTGAAGTGTTAGGAAAAAGTTAGTCAGGGGATTGTCGAGGCGAGGAGGGATGGGATATCAGGGTAACAAGAATATGTTCCTAAGGCAGGAAGATGAGAGGGAAAGGATAAAGTAGTGAAATAGGTCTGCAGATGAATATAGGGTTTAAGAAAATTAAAATTAATAATCTTAAAGATGGAGGAATTCTCCAAAGTCAGTGCAGCCTACTATGACTGCGAAAACAGTCGACTGTCTTCCAGAATGGGAGGGTCGAGAGTCGAGTGCCAATGGTAATGTCTGAGTTTTCTAAAGGAGACTGGAATGCATTACTAATTGAAGACTATGATACGATGCCTAGTAGGACTTTTCAAAACAAGAATAAAAGAAACGATTAGAAGTATTTATCAGGAGCCAGGTGGAATTGATACGTGGATAGAAATAGGATTAGAAGAGTTTGATTCTACAAATGTTGATCAAATGTAGATGGCATTAGGGGTGACTAAACTCCACAACCCTTCTTGATGGCAATTTAAGAGTAGAGTATTCGAGTATACAAAAGCGTCAGAAGAGTATAATCTAAAAGCAGGAGATTTGAATATATCATGGTATCCAAGATGACATTTGATATTTTTCATTTAGAGGGAGGCGGAATTGTGAGACATAAAGTCGTATGATTGGCGCTACATGTTTAGATTGTCTAAGTAGCGGCGACGCTGTTGTCTGAAGGTTCCGTGAGTGCCTGAGCGTTGTGAGAGTTGAAATGTGCATGTTGCGGTCTCTCAATTATTGCAGTTACATTTGTGAAGTCAACAGGCGTGGGATGAGTAGGGTGCGCATGTTAGCGGGGCTATGGACTATGGATCACTGATGTGCTCCTGTGAACTCGAGAAGTTGCAACTTCGCAGGTTATGATTATCTGGAATGATATAGACCCAGTTAGGGTTGTGGTTTTGATCCTCTCTCATTAGTCACCCTTGGCATTTGGATTTAAATATAGTATCGAGTTCAAGAAAGCTTCTGTGGAGTATCGGTAAGTCATGGAAGTATCTTTAGCAACTTCCGCACGATGCGCTTGCTTTTTAGGGGAGATGACAGCATTTCGGGTACTCGAGTGGAATGTGAAGAAACCGTAATGTATGCAGTTGGTGCTAACGCGCTTCGACTTCTGTCTGATTACGCTCGGTTGGAGTGATAGATAGGTCGGCTCAGAGGAGGTCGTTATGAATTTTTATCTTCGATCTTATTATTGCAAATTGTCGCAAAAAAAACATGGTGTGCCCATGTTGACGTTGCTTGGTTGCGTATGGATTAACCCAGGAGTTGAGCCGCCAGCTTAAAAAGTAATTGAGTGTAAGTGCGCAGCAGGGGTTTTGAATAGCCCATTCTCTATTAAGACAATAACTGAGTTTAAACTAAAATCTATTGAAGAAAATGGATCGATTTTTGATGGATGGAATAGGAAGCATTTTTGACAATTCTTTTATTTATAGATAGATTAAAGATTACAAAAGTCCAAAACAAAAATTATAGAAATTACTTTTCTTGATAGCGAGTGAGGTGAAGATGTAAGAATTGATTGGAATTTTTGACTTTCTATCCACAAAAATGTTCAATTACAATCTAGGAAATTTTTCGTATACGAAAATGCTTTTACACAATGCTCAAGCCCTAGAAATAAAAAAAGATGAGTCTAAACATTATTTGCATAACTGAGCATGGTTTATGAAGAGCATTTTATTGAGACTCTCTTCAGGAATAAGTTATAGATAGATATTCACTTTATTATAACACATTGATGAAAAACTAACACATTGATTAATCAACACTTTGATTAAAAGCAAAATAATTTGTTATTAGACATAAATCATTAAAATTATCATTGATATTGAATCAGTGGTGGGTATCCTTATGTACAATATATCATATAGAATAGGGGCATTCTTATAGACCTCCTGGCCAGAGTCAAGAATTAGACGCGAAAATGGTGAAAGAAATGAGACAGCATGCAACAGTAAAGAAAAAGGTATAGTCATATTAGGTGATTTTAATTTTTCCTGGCATTCATTGGGATTCTTGTATTTCCTCAATATGCTCGGACCATTATACTTCGTGCATTAGACTATTTAAAACTTAACTCCGTGAATTCACCCGCAGACTAAAATGCAATTTTTATGTTTAACGTACCAAGGACCAGACATGATTGACTAACCTCTCATATTATATAAACAAAAAAAAATTATTGTAGACAATCTAGAGAGTCTATTGAAAACTATTTTGCTCTAAATTGTGATTGGACATTTATAACAGTCAAGTATTCAGATAACTACCACTAACTAACTATATACACTACAAAACTGAGTTATGAATTGAAGAATCAGGTGCAAAATGAACTGTTTAGATTAGATCGTGTACGAGTAGTTAATTTATTGATTCTCTACATATATTTACTGGCTAATAAAACACGTATTTATTACCTCTTCACTTATTACATTTATATTAGTGGGTTTTAATCAGAATATGGTTTTCAAAAGAACTCATTGCTAAGTGTGAGAGAGTGCAAATATCGCGACTAATGAAAAAGGAAAAAGCTTTTTTAGTGAATATTTTTCTTTTTTCTTTCAGCTCTTTCAAATTGTTTAGTTTCTCAGTATATAATTAATATTTACTATATATAAATAATTTATATCCAAGACTATAACTACTTAGGTACAATAATATCTTAACATAAGTAGATAAAGATAGTTTAAGTACATAAATGTTTATCATTGAGTTATTAGGGCACTAATTTTGAGAGTATAAATTATATATAATAGATGAGATTAATTCTAAGTTCAGTTATTCCCATTTAGGGTATATTATATATAGTATAATATATATATGATATTGTTACTGTGGGCGGTAACGCAGGATCAGAAGGCTTGAATTAACTGATACAACTTTGGTAGAGGTAACAGAATCTATATTGACAGAACAATATACAAATAAAAATAATAAACAATTAACAATAAATAAATAATAATGAAGTATATGAAAAGCAGAATGATAAATAATAAAATAATAATAATTAATATATTAATGTGTATGTGTTTTCTTCCGTATTCGGTATAATTTATTCTTGTGAATTGGGTATATTTTATAGTATAGATATTACCTCTATTTTTTAAAAATATATATCTCGAAAAGGATATGCCCAAACCAAAGTGAACGTGGACAAGAAAGAGAACAAGAAATCGAACGCGAATGCATTTTGGAAAAAGTAATTTAAAATAATATTAAAATATTTTATTAGGCGAAATAGCTTGTATTAAAAATTGAAATAATATTGCTTAACATAATAAAAAAAACATTAATGTGGTTTTATTTAATTCAAAAACGTGTTTATATATAAGCTTTAGAAAAGAGAGTGAAAAATTTAGTTATAACTCGACCTTTGACGCCGGTCTTAGCGAGTAAGTTTTCATTGACTCCTGCCTTAGAAACACCATCAATATAGACAACGTCTATAGCGAGTTCAACTGCATTAACGCGGGTTCTACATTTTAAGCTAATAAATCAATCTTTTTCAAATCTATGGACTATTTTTTAAAAATTTATAAATCGTATAAAAACTAAAATCTATCCATCATCGTTTCGAACCGCAAAATATACAAAAAGAAGAAAGAGCGAAATAATAAGAGTACACATTTGGAAGAGGTCCTCCTTCTGTAAGACAGCGGCGTTGTATAACTCTTTCGTAGAAGAGTGAGTTATAAGGGAGACTGGAGAAAACCGATAAGCAAAAGGTGCGTAGAGTTATCGTCCAATAAACGCTTGAGTGGGAGTGGTAAACGAAGCGTAGACAAGACGGTTAAGGAGGTATTAGGAAGTCGATTAGGTTCCGGATTCGGAGGAGGAATCGGTATTGGAGCAGGAGGCGGAGGTGTCTGCATAGGAGCAGGAGGCGGAGATTATCGTAGCGTGTGGCGCTGAAGTGAGCTGACAGTCGAAGGCGCAAGAGTGACACTAAACATTGTTAGAGGGGGTAGGCAGAGGTCTCACGCGTGATGGAGGTAATCAATGTCTAGGGATAGTAAAAGGCAGATAATGATTAGTGGTTTCAGGTAAAGTCGATATGAGTTCTTGCGAAGAGATAGCATGATTAGAATGAGTTTTGCGGGTTGCAGTTAGTGGAGAAAGAGTTGGTGGTTATCGAATTACGGCGAGGTTATACGGAATAATAGAGTTGATCGGAAAGAATATGTTGGATTTTATTTAAATATACTATGCTCGACTGAATAATTATATTATTTCTACTTTTATGCTTTCCCCATCTCCTGTAAATTGACTTAGAAGTATTCTCTCCACAGAAAGCTACAGGCCCTATGGGTAGCAGTTTTAATACGTAGGAAGGGGTCCATCATATCGGGCGTTGTATACGGTGAGGTACTGGGAGAAAATTTCTTGAAGAGGGGTTTGTGAGTCGAATTGCCGAATTAATACATGGAGAGACATGTGCTCAAATACCGAGCCCAAGGGCACATGTGGGCTTAGGACGCAGGCGGAGGGATGATCGTGTCTCTCAAAGATGCGCTTCTGAATAGCCTCAGGTCACTGACGAAGGCGTGCTGAGGAGAGTGATTTGCCTGGTTATCAGTAGTTTTGGGTAGGAGGGATAAACTCACCAGGTATTCGAATGGTGGAGCCGTAGACGAGCTCAGCAGTCGAGCATTTGAGGTCTTCTGTTGTTGAAGTTCCGGATAACGAGGAGGACGAGAGGGTAAGAGGTTGGTCGCGAACCAATTGTTGCCGGTGCTTCCGTGGGCCATAAGAGAAGCCTTTAAGCTGCCGGTGAAACCGTTCGATGAGGCCCTTGAGCTTGCGGATGATAGCTGCAAGAGGCGAAAGGCGACTTAGGGAAAAACAGCACATTATGGAAGTCCGATTAAAGTTGCTTTGATGTCCTTCAAGGTGAGACTCAGAACTGACCCTACCCTGGTCTTGGACACAGTCGACGGAGTGCCAAACCTGGCTATCCAGTTTCCTCACTGAGCTCTTGAGCAATGTGCATTTTATAGGAAAGGAGTAGGAAGATTTTGGATTGTTCTCAGCTGGATAGTATCACGCAAGGAGGGAACTGGCTATCTACCCATCGAGTGAGATCGGATCTATGCACGTTAAAATGTGTGTGAAACCATTTGAAGGTGGTAAAGGGCCGACAATATCAACGTGTACCTGGTCCAAACGTCTCACCCAGGGGGAAAGAACTTGGCTGGAAGAGGCAACGCTTTGTAGGCCTGTGCACTTATGAGGATTCTCTCATGACAGGGTTGTGTAGAGAACAGACTGCTGGATTGTCCACAAGGGTACGTGAAAGTTTTTAACAATCCTTTTATTAAGGTAAAAGGATCTGTGCTCGACGTAGGGATGAGACGTTGGCCTATTATATAGAATATATTACTTTTACCCCGAGTAGCGACACGGTCTGTGAATGGTGTGAAAACACCACTCTCTTTGCGCATAGGTTTGTCGGATGAAAGGCTTACAGGGTCAGGACAAGACCGGTTGTACTACTGGACTGTTAGAGAGATATGTGCGGAAGATGAGCAGTCAGTCAATAACAAGGGCGCGGGAAAATCAAACAAATTTGCTACTGTTTTTGCATGCTCGATATTATATGAGGAAAGAAAGCACTAGCATTAAACAATCTCTTCTCGAGTTTGCCTTGGCAAGCGAGCCGATTTCGAGATCAGAAATGTCAGATAGTCTGGTATTATTGAGACGATTTTTGAGATTAGAGCCCTGTTTTAATTCGGTGTATAGAAAGCATCGCGCCCACATAAGGCTTAGGAATGTTGTCTTTTCCTTTATATAGTGACGAGGATAATCATGTTGATGAATTTGGGCTCGCACTCAAATTGTGTGGTGGCGGGCTACGAGGGGGACTGTTTCACGGTAGACGCTGCCATTGGTCATTGCGCGTGGTATTAGGACTTGGGCGTAAAGATTGATCAGTTACAAGATGGAACATTCAACGTTATCCCTTTCTTAAAAATAGAAGATGAGTCTTGAATAGCGTGAATGCAATAGATTTGACGAGTAAGATATACATAACTTTACAAATGCGCGGGGGGTACCTTGTTTCAGGCGGCTGGAACTTTATTAGAAAAGAAATAGCGTACAATGAACAAGCTACTTATTAGTTATCGAAGTGAAAATATATGGTTTGATAGGGCATGCACAGCCTCCGGGGGAGTCAGCGCGAAAGAAGGGTACTGAATTACCGTCAGTGAGTATGTGGATCCTAGGGGCTGCGGAGCTGAGCGATTTTTCTGTCGGATGGAAGATATACTCAAGAGTAATACAGAAAGAGGCAATGAGCGGCGTATCCTTAAGGCGGTAAGGACTTGGACGCATTAGGTTTGCTTTTGCTCGTTCGTTTCTATAGTCTACGGCAGTGACCACCAAGAAAGCAGCAGATCCTTTACGTGGATGTTTAGAAGAAGTGCGTGAGTAGCCGAGGAGACGAGGATTTACGTCAGGTTCGGACAGTCGATACTTCAAGCGAATCTATGAGTGTGAGTGGAGATAAACCGGGACTGAAATGATACTGGGAAGAAGCTGTTTACTCATCCTGTAAAAAAACGATCGGAGAGTTGGCATCTAGCTTGTGTATTTAAGAGAGCTTCGGAGGAGGATTTAACGGTGATCTCGCATGCCACACAATCCTAGCAACGCGGAAGGAGCGTCCAGTTGTTTCGATAAACTCCCTTCTGCAGAAGATTTGGAAGTGATGTCAGAGAATATGCTTAGGGATAAACTCCGAATTCACACTTGGAAGAGTTCGACATCCTAAATAGACCATGAAATGTGGCGAGTTTACGATCATGAAGAATAAAATATATACATTGCCTCTGATTTTCGTGTCACGTCATGTTCTGTCGCGGAGTTGTGACAGACACTGGACTCCGGCAGATGTTCAGATAAGTTATAGTCGTATGTAGGCGCAGACGAAGCGGTAAACCACGTAGAGCTGACTATAGTAAAAAGACGTGAGGAATACATCTATGACTTCGCCAACTTTCTTAAGGAAATCGCAACATGGCGTTCGTAAGAATGTCGTAGAGACCGAAGCGAAAAAGATGAGTGATAATGGCAGTACTTGATGCAATTGTTCGCTCACGAGCTATATTAATCATGGTTAGAAATGATTGTGAAACAAATGCCCCGCACTCCAAGTCGATTTTTTGAGAAGATGGTACTTAACTCAATGCGAGACGCTAGGAGAAGATGTCGATAATCCTGGTTAATGAGGTACTACATCTCAATAGTGACCGGTTCCGGAGGGTGCCCGATCATCCATTTCATAAGAGCACGTCGATATACAGTTCGCCTGATTGAGGCGATGGTATAAAGATTGCTCACAAATCTCCTATATTAATCTGTTGATAAACATTCTTGAGTACCATGTGTATGGAGTAAGGCTGGTGGAGGCTCCAAGAGACTTATGAAATTGTGCGAGAATTGATTCAACCTTCTTTTATAAGAGAGAAATTCGAGAGAGCTGCTAGCTTTTAGACTGCTATGAGTTTTCTATTCGCGTGTCAAAGACGTCGTTAGCGTGATCGAATTATAGGAAGGTAGTTCCGAAGTTTTCAATGTGTCTTAAACTACGATATGAATTGGATGACAAACATTGTATTTCACAGCGGAGGGAACTTGAGATGGACGTGGGGAAATGAAGTTCAGAAAATCTCGCTGTGGGGTAACCAAGAAATTTAATAGAATGATTTATCAAGAGAGATATTATTAGAGATGTGGAGAAAAAATGCGTATAGTGAACACTGATGGAACAGACGACGCGAATCAGGACGTAATACGAAAAGCAGGATAGAGAAATAGAGATGCGGATCTCAAATCGAATGATACTGGCTGGTTGTGTTCGAGTGTGCTCCAAAGCAGATATGATTGAAAATGTCGACACGCACAGATTGTTGCTCTACAAGAGCAAGAAGGAAAGTATCCATTATATATAATTGGTATAAAGCTAGACGTCGGACTTAATTAGTGAAGTATCACTCCATAAATAAAAGTCCACCACGGAACAGTTAAGAATAGCGTAATGAAGAGCGTATTTTGGATTGGGTTGGACCAATATAGTGGTTGATTTTGGTGAGGTGCCCGTATTGACGACGCAGACGTTAGAGTATTAATAGGCAGTTTACGGCGCGTGCTATCTGGGAGTATAGGAAGTTTTCCCGGAGGATGGAACGTGGTTACAGCGGAGATTGAAGTCCCACTATCTCGAGAGTTAAGATTTAGTTTGGTGGAAATGGAATCGTAGACACAAGTAAGTTTGACGCTTTTGAAGACACACGCCGGAGCGTATTATGACACATGTCTGAGTGGGGTTTGTGAGGTTTAAATTCGTCAAGAAGAAGCTTGCGAAGGATTAAGAGCAGTGACCGTCGTGATAGGATCCTCTCCCAAAATAAGCTCGTCTGACGGATTTATATATACGAGAACTGATCCCTGCTGTTGTAGTCTCCGCCGGAAACTGAATTAAAGCCTGAGAGCAACAGGAGAAGAGGGCGATTGACGGCGATAGGAGGTAGTGGACTTGTGAGTCGGGTCTCAAATAAAATGAATACGATTCTTGTCTGCATATTGATAAAGTGTAGCGGAAGAGAGGTCGATTTTTGGGAGAGGCGGAATTATGACCATAATTATAGCAGAATAAGTGATTTTGACTGAAATAGGTGAGGAGAGATGGGATAATGAGGAGTTGTATGTGAGTAGGTTATGGAAGAGAGGAGTAGGATTGAGGGAGATCTGTGAGATTGACGTTATCATTGTATGGAAGGTATATTATATGTTGAGTTGTTAGTTAGTGAAGGAGGGGAAGGAGGAGGGGGGGAAGGAGCAGTGGATCGCGTTTTCAAAGCGCGCAATCTAGTAGTTAATTCCTTGATGGGTACGTACTTGCTGAAACACCTGGATATGTTGGGAGCAAAAAATATAATGTCGATTCTAGGGGCCGCGGTTGTCGACTGCATTGACTGACTCATTACATGTCGGAATTCAGAGACGCTGAGATGGTAAGATGGTTTATTTCTAGTGTACGAGAATTTACCGTTGGTTTATGTTGTGAGCGAACTTGTGAAGGTATGTCGCTGTGTAATAGGTTATCGTTTCACAACTCATATCAGCAAAAAGTAGCTAGTTCTTGTAGTTGAAACAATGCCACGATCTCGGAGGCTAAGCGCAATTGCATCTCTGTAGGAAGAGATGACGTACACAATATGTATACAATTACCTACGGAAGGGCCGTCGAGAAGATTTAGCATATCAGATAACAGGACTGAGGGCAAACGATCACCCAGAGAGCCTCCAGTTAGAAGGTTTGTGTACTTTTTCAGCATCGGATTTCTCCGACGACCGAGGTTAATAAAAGTCTCGGTGGATTATTGAGTTCAGGCAAAGGTTATATATGGTTGGATGTTAGTGGAACTGAGTTGTGAGAGATATATGCAGAGGGGGTTAAAAACATCCTTCAGGGCGCTAGTCTTATTAATCGTGGAAACAGCACACTCATATTTAAAGATAGACACGTAAAAGCGGGCATAGTTATTCATCTCTGATAGGCTCGAGCTGAAGCTCAAGTAATGTTAAAGGTCTCAAATCAGCATATGATCGTTGGGTTGTACGATGGTTTGACCAGTGTGAAAGCGTTAATAGTCTCCCTTCTGAAGCAGGCTGTTGTGAATCACTCATTTCGCACTCTGTGTGCAAGATGAGGTTTGTCAGCAACGTCAGAGATGGGACATGATTACGAGTTATCAGAAAATAAATTGTGTAAAAAAATGATAATGAAATTTTTTTTTTTTTTGAAGACAAAAAATTTGATGCGAGTTGAATAGTACTAGCTGGAGAGATTGCAGACGTTACCGTATAGCTAATATAGACGCAATGGATTGAAGGGGTGGGTATATAAGGTTGAGACCAGAAAATCAGAGGTTTAAATTTTTACAGAAGTAGTATAATCAATGTTAACTTAAGGTAGTTCTTATTTGGCTTTAATAATATATTAGGCGCTCGTTTATAGCTGGCAAAGGTGGTTTAAAAAATAGTATATTAGAAAATGAAAATGCATAGGAATTCACCTGTTAAAGATTATGTAAAAAAATATGTTGTTCGGGTATAAGAACGGAATAGATGAAAATGGTTATATATAATATTTATGTGAAAAAAATTTTAAAAATCTTATAGTGCAAAGGTTGAAATGTGTGAAATGCTGATGGGGATCGGCTTTTTAGATAAGTTGTAGAAATGCCGGATAGACACGGCAAAACTCCAGGGGCATCACAGGTACGTCAAAACTCCAGGGTGACCATATGTTAGCGTATTGGGAATCGAAACGCGGATAGAGAGATCAGTAATATGTGAGCGATGTCATTTTCAATGATGACCAACTTTGGATCTAGAGGTCAAAGAAACATATATTGACGGGCAACAATTTATTACATAATTAATATATGGAAAACAATTAACGAAGAAAGTAAGAAATAATAAATAAATTTATAAGATAAATAATAATAACTAATAAATAATATATCAATTACATGTGCGAAAGGATAGAATATTAAGAGGCAATGCATATGAGAGAGAATTCAGTTTCTGTTTATATTTGACATATTGTGTATTTTTTAATGGGAACTATTATTTTAAAGTTAGTGAGGCACATATAGTAAAATTTTTGAGCGTAAGGTCTTTTGGATAACCAAGATGAATTGTAAAAAAGTGTTAGTTTAACAGATAAATAAAGTATAGATGATATATAAAAGATTATTTAATATAGGAGAGTAGTTTATTACTGTTAACAGACTGGTAAGCACAATAGTCGGAGCATCGAAAATGATGAGAATTATATGAGTGATAGTGCAAAGAGACTTCGATATGATACACAAGAATCTTAGGAGTTATAATAGGCGCATACTTAGCGAGTAACAAATCGAGAGTATAAATGTCGGTAATGGTACTTAAATGCTAACACTGAAGAGATATAATAATTCTACGACACAAAAACTACAATATCAAAAGCAATCATAAGTTGCGTGATGCTTCATTAAACAAAATGTGAAAGGACTTTGTTCAATACTGGTATACTGAGGGAGTGAATAATGAAAGAAGATGGAAACATTGTTCTTGTAACGAAAGATAATATGAGGTGCTTCTTGAGGAATAAAGTGAGGCGGCTGTGATGGATATATATAAGAGAGAAAACGAGGATTTTCTGAGTCAACGTGATTAAAGCCGAAACCGCATAAGTGAACGAAATAGAGAAGCACGAGAAATGAGTAACATGAGAATACTAAGTACATACGCTATAAAATAGGATACTTATTACTCTGGACAATGTCCACTATTCGACAAGAACAACGGCAGTATCTGTGATAAGTACTAATCGATTCAGCCTGTGATATAGTATAGATGACTAAAGTAGAGAGTGAGTAGGTCAATTATGTAACTGATGAATATGGTATTTAGAGGTAGTGTGTATAGATATATATAATAAATAAATACACTTCTGACATCCTTTGAAAAGTTCTCAATTTGTTTAACTATAATAGTAAGTAATTGAGTATATATTATAGATATATATATATAATATATATATAGATATAGGTTATAGTATTAAGTGAAAGGTAGTTAGCTATATATATATAGGTATTTAGTAATATTTACATAGCCAGTATTTCCAGAGAAGGAATAAAAAGCCTACATATGTACATTTTATTTCCAGAGCAAGAGAATAAGGAAAGATAACATTACATATGTATACAGGACGATGTTAGCTCCGGCTCAGTCATCCATGCTCCGGTTTATGCACTATTTGAAATTTGTTGAGCACTTCTTCTGGCAATACATTTTTTCACTAAAAAATATTTCTTGAAGAAAGTAATAATGGGTAGGTATAGCCAATGCTCGTTCTGCTCGAGCATCCAGGTGGCTCCGGACTCCGACTAAAGGATAATCAATTTGCCACATAGAAATTGTAGTTGACCACAGGCAATGTCAATTACCCTTCTCCCTCCGATATTGGCAATAATTTTTCGAGTCTAGTAGGTTTGTTGTTAATAAAAAAATTTATGGCAAGCATCCGACTGCGACTTCTTCCTGCATCGGCTCCGGCTCCGGCTCCAGTGGGGGTTTCCGGATTTCGGGATCTGGCGCGGGACCCGGTTGGTAACGCTGACTGTTAAGGTTTTCTGCAGGTAGTTGTAAATTGTCCAGGCAATTTCTATTTTGCTAGTTAAGTAATAGTTTTTTGTTATCTTTTTCGCTGTTCCTCCACTTCAAAGATTTGAAAGAGAAAGAATTTAATGAATCACGCATCGGCTCGGCTCCGGCTCCGACTCCGACTAAGATTTCCGCACTATATTTGTAAATTGTCCAGCACTTCTCTCGTAATATTATTTTCACCAAAAAAAGGTATAGTTTTCTCTGAAGATATATAAATGTTATATCCAGATCCGGTTCACAGCGGCCACACAGGGCGGCAAATTCGTGTCCGAGACTATAGAATACTTCTGCAATTTTTGTAAATGTTCAGCCCTGGTTAATATATGGTTTAGGTTGAGATATTATGTCTACTTTAATAAAGGATGATTGTTTAGTAGCTAAAATTAAAATTCAGCAATCAGTTCCGCGCGGCTCCTCTATTCCGGCTCTGCCGGCTCCAGCTACGGCAGTGCGGCTCCGGCTCCGATTAAACGGTTTCCTGCACTTATTTGCTAAATTGTCCAGCACTTCTTTGGTAATATATATTTTTCACTAAAATAATGATTTTTTGAAAAAGTGTTGCGGTACCGCAAGATCCGGATCGCTTCTCGGATCCTGCTCCGGCTCGCACTGATGGTCTCCGGCTCTCTGGCTCCGACTAAGACGATAATTCAAGGTGCACGCGCATTATGAAATTGATTCGCACCTTCTTTTAATTTTAACATTCTTTTGGACCTAGAATATAGAAGATGTGTACTTGTGATAATACAAATAAATATTAGCGATTCTCACCTACTCATCTCGACTTCGGCGTTTCATGATCTTGCGGAAATATAGCGTGCCGGCTCGACTAAAGATAACATTAAAGAATTTTCTGCACTATTTGAAAATTACCCAGCACTTTACTTGGTGGTAATATTGTATTTTTTATAAGTTTTCAGGAGGTTATTATTAAAGAAGAGATTATATAATGGTGCCAGGGCTCCGGCTCCGGCTCCGCTCCGGCTCCGGCTGCGTGAGTCGGCGTACAAGGGTTTTAAGTGACTTGCACTAATTGAAAATGGTTCCAGTGTTTGTTGGTTGGAATCATATGTTTTTCCGCGCTAACTGAGAAAAATCTATGTGTGCGTGACAAAAAATAATGTATTATTGAATGCACAGCTCAAGCTCCAGCGGCTGCCGAGGCACTGACCGGCTACGCGCCCATGTTCTCAGAGCTCCGCTCCGGTCTACTCCGGGCTCCTGGTCAGTAGAGGTTTTTAATACACTCATCTTGTGAAGTTAAAAAATCTTGAGTCAGCACTTTTCTTTTGGTTAACTCTCTATTTTTGTTCACTACTACAAGATATGATATTTAATGATGGGGAAAAATATTATTATGAAAGATTTTGATATACCCAGAAATCGGCTGCGTTCGGACTCCGATCTTATCCAGCTCGCTCAGGCGTACCAGCTGAATTGTTCGCTCAGATGGGTGGTACCCGGTTGGTGTCCAGACTTTAGGTTTCTCCACCATCATGAATATTTGGATCGTAGTATCTTATGGTGCCCTGTACAAATTTTTTTACCTACCAAATATATGTTCTTAGTTGCATTTAATATAATATTTTTTATACCCAGGTACTCTGACCTCTCGTGCTCGAGCTTCCAAGCTCCTGGCTCAAAGGCAGTGCCGGCTCCGGAAGCGTAATTCAGTTAAGGTATCACAGAACTTTTTGGCCAGGTTTACCGAGTAAAAAGCTGGAGCCTGGGTTGGAAATTGCAAAAGAGATATTTAGGAAGCAGCTATGAGATAAACAAACAAAACGAGAAGAATTTAATATATGGTCTTATGATTAAAATAAAAATTTTTGTGAGTCATGACCTGGAATTTATTTATGACAATTTCTGGATATATTTATTTATTTGTTTTAGTTAGGACCACCTCTCTATTAGTTAAGATTTCTTCAGATAGACATATTGCGTGAGAGACATGACACATTTGGAAAGATTATTTTCGCAGAAAATAATAATATTTAGCTTGGAGCCATGATGTTCAGGAAGGAATTATGTTACATATAGGTAAACGGTACTAATGACAGAAGAGAATAAGATGTTAGGGAAAAATATTGGAATGGCCTTTGATGTATTGCCTTTCAGAAATGGATGGGCTCGGAGTGTTCAATATACTGTATGGATGAGTCTACTCGCCAGTGTAAAAACATAAGTCTGATAATATGTGTCTCACTGCTTAAATGTGCAGTATATTAGTATACATTTGTTCACCTATTTGATTATTGCGTTATTATAGAGCACAAATGGTTCTAGGCAGATAAACAAGCTCTAGATCGCTACATTTGCATATACATGTACTCGAAGATTGTCTGAAACTTAAGCGAATCAAATACAAGTTTGAACAGTTAAGAGGAGCGGTAAAATGTAGCCGTACTGAAGAATGAGACTGAAAAAATCAGACTTCTCAAATTTCATGATTTTAGAAGAGCATGTGTATTTATCACATGCACGCGAGATGAGTTATTGCAAGTTCTGTTTTATAATTAGAGGTATGATCTGAGACTTACTATTATGTGTGTAGAAAGACGAATATTTTATTACGATCTGTAAGATATCATACGCAAGGGTATTATGAGAGTATCGAGGGAATGTGTGAAGGTTAGTATGAGTGAAGCAGAGATGAATAGATAGGTTGTTCGCATGGTGCCAATGGATAGATTCATTTTAGTTATCTATGAGTAAAAGCAGGATGAATATGATTTATTATTTCCAGTGAATACAATGTCAGTATGTGTCTAAGGGAATTCGATAACCAGCTACCTGGAACTATACAAAAAAGTACACGCATATATAAGATAATAAGTGCAGCATATAGAGCGACATATATATATTTTATATACGATGTCTGAAGGAGAATATAAATTAGTGAGTTGGCAAGAGCGTGAATATATAATAAATAATAGTGTACATGATAGGATAGATAAGAATTGCGTGAGTAGATTTGTATGTATATTTGTGAGGGTACTAAGTGTGCCATCCAGCGCCAGGGTATAAGTAAATAACTCCTTATCATTGATATCTGAAGTATACTACATAGTGAGGTACCGTCGCTAGTGATCCCATGAATGCTATCATAGGTGTGGATTTTCTGTCTGTGACGATACTATCATATAATATAATGTAATATAACTCAGATAATATATAGTGATATATATATATAGTACTCAGTAAGAGTATACTTAGGTATCTTTTCTTTCACGTTATAATATATGTCATTTACTCCTATATACTGTACCTTTTCTTTCCTGAATGCTATTAGTACAGCTACCTTATCTCCCACAATCTTATGTAGGCAAAGAGTGAAGTTAGTAAAGAAAGAAAGTATAAGAAAGATACTCCTGAAGATCACAATATAAATATTTACTATATTATGAAGATTATAGAAGTTATGGTACTATATTCATGAGGTAGCATAATGTTATAGAGAAAATAATGAAGTAAGATGCTATCATGTAATATTATTAAGAAAGTATGCATCAAGTTATATAATTAATAGTTGTAAATTATCTCAGTAAATGGTATCATATATTGAGCCACTAAGGATATATGTATTAACTGTCAGCTTTATGATTGCAACATTTAGCGAAACAAATAAGCAAGTAACTGTCTCTTTAGGTTCATAAATATATAACGAAGCCAAATACGGTTTTTATTACAGTAGTTATTATATGTTTTAAAAAACGCTTCTTTGACTAGTATTTAATAGCATGTGTAATGGATTTGTATATAAATAGGTAATTAATTTATAAATAGTCTAATTATTTATTGCTAATAAGTGCCAATTGGTGGATATTTTAGTTACAGTAATAATTTGATCAAGTCATTTAGTAGTACTGTGGTAAGTCTATGCTATACCGTATATATATATATATATAATGTGAAGCTCTGTTTAATTTTAGTTGGTTGACTGGGACAGTATCGAAGACCCTATTGTGACTTATTACTCATGTTCTACTGTAATTGTATACCTATATGTTACCTAATGTATAAATTCACTAAGCATCACTTCAATATCCATGTAATAACTCTTATTCCTTACTCCTTATCCATATTATAATTAACATGTATACTATCAATTATATTAGTACCTTTAGTCTTGGAAAACTAAGACCGAAGTAATACTGGTATTTAAATTCACTCTATGCTCCTAGAAGCCATCTTTTATATTATTATTAAATATCTAAATACTCCATGCACTCTGCGCTCATATAATAAGTTTATGGCTAAAGCTATAATATATTAAAGCCTAAGATCATCCTGCTGACTGTATCCTACCCTAGAAGCACACCCTTTAAAAATTATATTGGAGTTTTACCTTCATTCTAAGGTAATATTTTCATACTATGTACGAAACAAGTTCCCACGACTAAGATAAATATGTCTAGGTAATCATAGATCTATAATAAGTATATATATATTAGTTTATATTAAGTGAGTATATATATTAAGTAATATGGCAAGTCTTTTAATGGAGTATGAAGTTTAAATAATATGATACTATCTATCAAGTAGCTTAGTTCTCAGTGATTTTTTTAGCTCATAATGTGCATTTAGATAATTCTCACCCAAAATTGATTTAACCAAATAAAGAACAATAAACACCACCAGTATGGTGATATAATCTGTAGTTATCATATAAGGTAATTGCTCTCTCAGACTACCCTAAAAAACTTAGAAACAATCATAAATATGTTACTGGTACAAGGCCACCATCACAAGCAAGATACATCAAAATAAAATAACAGATAATGAAGAGATAATAGATGGGGAATTTAGTTCACTATCCCTAAGACCTTTTAAGCTCCCTGAGTTAATAAATAGCTTGTGGTATACATAATCCACATAGATCTTTCTACTTCAGTATTATTCACTGCGAAATATCTATATAATTTTTTGATTAAGGCGATATGCACCAAGAGGATCCGATTATATATTCTCTGAATTAATAATATATTTTTTCATATGTATCGGAAAAATAATATACGTAATGATATTTCTTTACTCAGCCGATATATTATCGATATTTTAATTTCTCACAGTTTCTCGATTAATCATAAACGATATTTTTTGTTATACTTACTAGATAAATCTTAAAGACTACGATTTATCAATAATTATAATAATTATAATAATAATAATAATAATAATAATATAAAAGCTTTACAATTAATATCCAACGCTTGCTTAAAATTATTCTTGAAAAAACTTGCTGCAGAAGTAGATGGTATACATATAGTGATTTCCTTACACGTTTCGTCTCTTCTACTGGAGATATCTTCAGAGGAAAGTTGTTCGTAAACGAATGTGTATAATTTAATAAATTGATAAAATAATTAAATCAAATAATGTTAAGTTTCAAACATAGGTTGCTAATTTTTATATTAATGTCGGGTCTACGATTTTTAATGTAGAAAAGAGGGCCTCCGCGATCTTCAGTTTCTGGACTTCACACGATGCGTTAAGAGTCGACATATATTGGTTACATGACGAATAGATTGTCGGATGGGGCATATCAACACCGCTTCAAACCAAGCAAGTCTTTCCATATTTCCACACGACAAATTTGCCAATCAACCATAGGTAATATTTCCAAACATTTTACGATTTTATGCGGATAGTGTGAAGTCCAAAAACCAAAAGATCGCGGATTCATTCCACATCAAAAATCGCATAAACCCTACTTCAATACAAAATTTAATGAACTGTCATTGAAACTCAACATTTTTTGAATTAATTATTTTATCTATTAACAAATTACATTCATTCGTTTAAGAACAACTTTCTCTGAAGGAGTTTCAAGTAGGGAGACGACACGCGTCAGGAAATCACTATACGTATACCTTCTACAGTACTTCTGCTGCAAGTTGTTTTCAAGAATAATTTTAAGTAAGCTTATTAATGTCGAAAATAAATATTTAGAACATTGGAAATTAAATGTAAGGCTTTTATAAAATCAAAGGCTCACATTGAATTCC
>JABUQX010015181.1:0-10000 GCA_015478945.1 Trachelipus rathkii
AGTGGAGTCGTGCAATTTTCCAAGAGTCGGAGTCGGAGTCGGAGTCGGAGTCGGACTCGGTAATTTTAAGCAGGGTGCGGAGTCGGAGTCGGAGTCGGAAAATTTTTGAACCGACTCCACCCAAACCCTGCTTGTGGCGGCTAAGATTATGGCCTAATCCGTGGAGCGATCGACCATTTGGAGAGGGTCAGACAGACCGAAAGGTCCGGTCTGACGGACAACACAGACCGAGGTCTGTTTGTTTGTCTGGCGCTTTTTTTTTTTGGTCCCCTGTTTTTGTTCTTGTTTTTTCTTGTGTTTTTTTTTTTTGGGGTTTTTGTATTTAAATTTTTTTTAATTTTATTTTTTTTTTATTATTATATTACGTCGAAGAAGTGTTCCCGAAGGGAACACTTCTGAGTTGTTTTTTAAACGCGCAACGCCTGAAAGCTTCGGATTCGCACCGCACCGCCACGCAGCCACCCCACCGCCACCGCGCCGTAGCCGCTCCGCTTCCGACTTGCATCCTCTGAGTTTTATATATTATTATTATTAGTTATATTTATTTTTATTATTATATTTATTATTATTATTATTTTTTTTGTTATATTCCACGCGGTTTCTTCTCGCATCGGTTTCCAGTTCGATATATATCGTACATGGGTTAGGGGTTATTCGTATCAGGCTAAAATTTAGGAGGGGTGTTACGATGGAAAGGTAACCTCGTTGTGACTAGGTTACGTCCCGTAAGTCCCCCGAAGGGGGACCCCACCCCCTTTTAAAAAAATAGAAGTGTTCGTAATTGGCTGAAATTTGGTGAGAGGATTGAGTTGAATTTCTAGAAATACTTGATATGTGAATCTGTGGAGTTGGCTCTGGCACCGGTGCTGGAGCCACTGCGGTGCCGAGTTAATAAACAGTCGTATAACAACAATGTTGGTGTCACTTATAAGGGTTATCGAGGTCATAGAGGGGGGTGGGGGGGGTGTTCGAATATGAATGGTTAAAGCCGTGTAGTGATGTCAGGACCCCCCAGTTAGGGTGGAGTCTCGACTGAAAAAGAGCACAGAGTGCCAAAACAGAAGTCGAGGAGAAAATGAAGAGGATTGAAGGAAGGAATTTTAAAGGAAAGGAAAAGAAGGAGAAGGAGTCTGACTCAGAGAGTAGGAGTTGACAACTGCACCGGTGCTTGCTCCGATGCGGTGCTGAGTTATTAAATATTTGTGTAATGATACAATGTTGGTGTCTTTATATATGTTATTGAACCTGTAGATTTCGAAAATAATGGCTTCAGAACCATCAAGAAAAAAAAATAAATAAATAAATAAATAAATAAATAAATAAAATTTCTTACACTTTTTATGTTTATAACTTACAAATTTACGTTTTTACATACCCTAAAGCAGTAAATCACTAAATCAAACCACTATCCAACCTCCCTCCTGACCATCTGTGCTCTATTGATCTATTGATTAAGGTCAAATTTTTACTAAAATTGTAACGTTTTAGATACCCTAAAGCAATAAAATCAAGTTCTTTATACAAAGATCAATCAATATATGTTAACGTAACAAAGTTTTCACATTAATAAAACTTACATAGCACCATTTGAACTATGAATATAACCCACAACGACAAACTTAGCACACCTTAAACATGAATATACTGTTAACGTTAACAAAGTTCCACACTTAACAACAGTAAAGTAACTAACATAGCATACAAAAACGTAACTTATTCACACTTTGTCAAGCATATCTAACATAATTAACGTTATCCTGTACACTGCCACAGTAACATTTAGCAAAAATTTATCACAACACTGGTTAATTATCATACAGAGCTGCGAAAGTATGCTAACGTAACAAAGTTTCCACACCAATAAAGCTAACATGGCGTAACATGAACTAAGAAAATAATGTACAAAGACAAACCTAACACAACTTACACACGAATAAAACTGTTAACATTAACAAAGTTCCACACTTAACAACAGTAAAGTAAACTAACGCTGCATGCAATAAACCGTAACCTATTCTTACTTTTTCAAGGATATCTCTACCATATTAACGTTAATTTTACACTGCCACAGTAACATTTAGCAAAATTTATCACAACATTGATTAATTATCATTACTGATCAACGAATATACTCTAACGAAAATAAGGTTTCCATATCAATAAAGCTACCATAGCATAACATGAACTAAGAAAATAATGCTACAAAGACAACCTAACACACCATGTACACATGAATAAACTGTTAAACATTAACAAAGGTCCACACTTACACCAGTTAAATAACTAACATAACATCCAAAAAACGTAACTTATTCACACAAAAAAATATGATTCAAGCATCACAACATTAGTTAATTATCATACAGACCAGTGAAAGTATGTAAACGTAAACAAAGTTTTCACATTAATAAAGCTAACATTAACATTACTAGAACTAAAATATAATTATAGCAACGGACAAACCTGACACAATCTCAAGCAAGGAATAACATGTTAAACATTAACAAGGTCCAAACCTACATCATAAAAAGTAACTAACCAAAGCTCACAAAAAACATAAATCCATTCAGACTTTATCAAACATATCAACATGGCAATGTTAATTTTACATTAACACAGTAATATTTACCAAAAAATTTAGCATAACCTTACCTACCATCATAATACTTAATGGGTAAAGACAAACAAACGTAAAGTGTTTAACCCTCTGCTAAAGCGAAACTATGAACATACATACTTAACACACAAAACAACCAACGATAACAAGCTATCAAACAACTTAGTCAATAAGCGAACTTACGAGGGAAGTAAAACAAGTTTTCATTTTTTATAACATAAATTTCATGAAAAACAAACGTTATATAAATACATAAAACATATAAATACATAAAAAAACATAAGTTTATTTTAGTATAATAATTCATCTAATCAGAGAACACAGGATTCAAGTTGGGGTAAGTTCATATATTCTCTCTAAAGATTCAACACCCTTTGGAAGGATGTAAGTATAAATGCTTTCAGCAGCACTAAACCATTTTTCAGCATATTTTGATTCAGCAGCACTCATTCTCTCATACAAGAGAGAAGTAAATTCATCCAAGCTGATAGCTATTAAAGCATTCCTGTATACAGCATTATATCGGAAACCACGATGTTTTTTGTGCTTAAATATCTAGATTACAACCATGTGCTATAAGATTTAAGCCTCAAGTATGTCAACATCGTAAGGATGCGATGTTTAATCGTTTTTATTAAGGCAATGCTGCTAATATTTCAAGATGTTTCGAACTGGAAACCTATACAGTATGTCTGAAGTCACACAATCCGATGGGTTTTCCAGTAGTTGCGTACATTAAGGGTTTTAATATCGTCCACGACGAGAACACAACGTCTATTCTACTAGAACCTCTCACGTTATCTTTCAGTTAGATTATTTCACTGTTAGTCGACCATTATCAGATGACACACATTTATCCTCTATCCATACTGCTGCAATATTGATAATCTTGATGAACTCTTCAACACAAATGAAAAAGGGTTCTATTATTTGAACCTCTGGATGGAATAACAAGCAATGTATCGGTACCATACGGTTGACGCTGAAATATAAAGAACATCGTTGGAATACGGAAGCTCCTCGTGAAAATATCAACATAGGTTTAGAGATGCGAGGAGATGTCATCGTACCAGCACAGCGAAAATATCCTACTGACGGAAATCGTATGCGTAAACAACCCTTAAATGTATGAGATTCTTCTGTTACAACCAATCAAAGAAGTAAACAGAATACGACCGCACGAACGAACCATTATTCAACTCAAAAGTAATTATTCTCGTTAGAACAACACAACAAACAACAACCAACAACAACAAAACAACAACAACAACAACAACAACAATAATAATAACAACAAAACTAACAGCAATAACGTCAGTACAAAAATAAGTTCTTAATATACTAACCAACGAATATATGTGCTAACGTAACAGTGTTTTCACATTAATCAAGCTAACATAGCATAACCGAAACTAAGAATATAATGTACAAATGGCAAAACCTGGACACACCTACCGCACGAATAAAACTTACTAACCATAACAAAACTCCCTCGCTTAGCAACAGTAAAACTTAACATAAACACTTCATACAAAACGTAAACCTATTCACACTTTTTCAGGCGTATCTCTGACATATCAATGTTAATTTAATTTTAACATAGTAATATTACAAAAATTTAGCATAACCATGTCTAAGCATCATACTGACAACAAAATATATTGCTAATGTAACGAATTTTTTACATCACTTCGTAATATTAACAAAAATTCATCCTAACCTCGTCTAAATATCATAACCAAACGAAAATTGTTGCAAATATAAACAAAGTTATCTAACCAAAACATAAGCATAAAATAAAATTTTTATCCTGACATAACAAAAATAAGTCTCTGAAATAAACATATCACAGTAAAGCATAATAGTTTACTGATTTTAAAGCAGCATAAATCAGTAAATCAGTAAATCAAATCACCATTCCTGCAGTTCGCCTACCCATCCACCGTCTGATGATCTATCGACCTCATTGAATTCAGGGTCATATTTCGAGTTATCATTTGGATCAGCAACAGGTAAAGACGTATTATCTACCAAAATCCCTTAACAAAGTGACCAATCTATCAAAGATTCCAGCATCTCGAACTAAGAATTGACACTATCTTCATCAAAGTGCCACACGTCTCAGTATAAATCAATTTGAACCTATGAATAAACGTTAGACATTAGCAAAATTTCTCGCAAAACCTGACATTACGTCAACAAAAAAAAACTTAACCAGGCTCACGTTTCTACACATTATCGTCACATAACACAGTAATTATCTCAAAAAACTTCATCATTCTCTACCAAATCAGTGTTAATTTCACCTTGTCATAGTAATATTTAACATAACCTACCTAACTTACGAATAAACAGGTTCATTAACAAGAGTATCTAAGGACAACACACCACCTCCCGAGAGAAAAAACCCAGGGGGGATGCGCCCCCTAAAAGGGTGTGAATCTTGAGAGGGGGATCACCCCGAAGGGGTGTAAGCGAACATTACGCCTCAGCCGGAAGGGCTGAGGCCTTACCCCTTCTTCGGCGGGGTAATGCACGCTTACAACCCTTCAGGGTGATACCCCATGTGGGATTCACACCCTTTTAGGGGGCGCATCCCCCCTGGGTTTTCTCTCGGATGGTGGTGCTGTTGCTTTAGATACTCTTGTTTAATGAAAACTGTTATTCGTAAGTTAGTTACGTTATGTTAAATATTACTATGCATGTTGAACATTTAACACTGATTTGGGTAGAGAAATGATTGAGTTTTATTTTTTTTTTGGGGTTTTAAAAAAAGGGGATAAAATTTTTTTTTTTAAAACTTGTGGTTATCTGACGATGAAGTGTTAGAAACGTGAGCCTAGGTAAGTTTTTTGATGAGTAATGTTAGGTTTGCCCGAGAATTTTTGCTAATGTCTTACGTTTTATTCATAGTTCAAATGATGATAACTAGAGACGTGTGACACTTTGATGAAGATAGTGTCAAATTCATAGTTCGAGATGCTGGTATCTTGGATAGATGGTCACTTTGTTAAGGGATTTTGTTTAGATAATACGTCTTTACCGGTTGCTATCAAAATGATACTCGAAATATGACCTGAATCAATAGGTCGATAGAATCATAGACGGGTGGCATGGGTAGGGACTGCAGGAAATGGGTGTGTTTGATTACTGATTTACTGATTTACTGCTTTAAAATTCAGTAAAACTATTACGGCTTTACTGTGTATTTTATTTCAGAGAAACTTATTTTTTATGTTAGTCAGGATAAAAAATTTTTTATTTTATATGTTATGTTTTGGTTAAAACTTTGATGTTATATTGCCAGTTTATCGTTTGGGTTTTATTGATATTTTAGACGAGGTTTATGATGAATTTTTGGTTAAATATACGAAGTTGATGTAAAATAATTCGTTACATTAGCAATCATATTTGTTCGTCAGTATGAATGCTTAGACATGGTTTGCTAAATTTTTGTATAAATATTACCGATGTTAATGTTAAAATTAACATTGATATGCTAGAGATACGCCTGAAAAAAGTGTGAATAGGTTACGTTTTGTATGAAATGTTATGTAGTTTACTGTTGCTAGCGATGAGTCTTGTTAATGTTAGTAGTTTTAATCGGTGCGTTAAGGTGTGTCAGGTTTTGCCATTGTACATTATATTTTTAGTTCCTGGTCATGCTATGTTAGCTTTATTAACGGGAAAACTTTGTTATGGTAGGGGGGGGCACATATTTCGTTGGTTAGTATATGAAGAACTTATTTATGTACTACGTTATTCTGTTGTTTTGCTTATTATTATTGTGTTGTTTGTTGTTGTTGTTGTTGTTGTCTAACGAGAATATTATACCCATTTTGATTGATATGGTTCGGTCGTGCGGTTCGTATTCTTGTTACTTCTTTCTGATTGGTTGAAAGGAAAGAATCTCATTACATTTAAGGTTTGTTACCCATACGATTTCCGTCAGTAGGATATTTTTCCGCTGTGCTGGTACGTACAGTCTCTCGCACTCTAAACCTATTGTGATATTTTCACGAGGCTGTTTATTCCAACGATGTGCATTTATATTAAGCGTCAAACCGGATGGATACCGAACATTGCTTGTATTCCATCCAGAGGTTTCAAATAATAGACCTTTAATCATTTGTGTTGAAGAGTTCATCAAGATTATTGATATTGCAGCAGGATGGATAGAGGATAAATGTGTGTTATCCGGTGGATCGACGAGTAGTGAAATATCTAACTGGAAAGGATAAACGTTAAGAGGTTCTAGTAGGAATGACTTGTTTCTCGTCGTGTGACGATATTAAACCTGATGTACGCAACTACTGGAAACCCATCGATTGTGTCCTTCAGACATACGTTGTATAGGTTTCACAGTCGAACATCTGAAAAAATATTACGCCATGCTTAATAAATAAAAAAACGACATTAACATCGCCATACTTAAAACGATGTTGGACATACTTAGGGACTTAATACTTATCAGCACATGTGTGTAATCTATGATATTTACACGGAAACACATGTGGTTTCCCGTATAATGCTGTATACAGGAATGCTTTAATAAATAACTATCAGCTTGGATGAATTTACTTCTCTCTTGTATGAGAGAATGAATGCTGCTGAACCAAAATATGCTGAAAAATGGTTTAGTGCTGCTGAAGGCATTTATAGTTACATTCTTTCAAAGGGTGTTGAATCTTTAGAGAGACATATAGAACTTACCCAACTTGAATCCTATGTTCTCTGATTAGATGAATTAATATATTTTAAAATAAACTTATGTTTTTTTATGTATTTATATGTTTTTATGTATTTATATAACGTTGTTTTCAATGAAAATTATATGTTATAAAAATGAAAAACTTGTTTTACTTCCCTCGTAAGTTCGCTTTATTGACTAAGTTGTGAATGATAGCTGTTATTCGTCTTGGTTGTTGTGTGTTAAGTTATTTATGTTTCATAGTTTAGCTTTACAAGGGTAAAAACTTTACGTTGTTTGTCTTTACCCATATGTATTATGATGGTTAGGTACGGGTTATGCTAATTTTTTGTTAAATATTACTGTGTTAATGTAAAAATTAACATTGCTATGTTAGATATATGTTTTTAAAGTGTGAATGGATTATGTTTTTGTGAGCTTTGTTAGTTAACTTTTACTGATGATAGGTTGGGTACCTTGTTAATGTAAACAGTTATCTTGCTTGGAGATGTGTCAGGATTTGCCGTTGTATTAATATATCTTAGTTCTAGCAATGTTATGTTAGCTTTTATTAATGTGAAAAACTTTGTTTACGTTAGCATTACTTCACTGGTCTGTATGATAATTACACTAGGTATGTTAGAGACATGCTTGATCATGTGTGAATAAGTTACGTTTTTGGATGTTATGTTAGTTACTTTACTGGTTTGTTAAGTGTGGAATTGTTTAATGTTAACAGGTTTATTCATGTGTAAGTTGTGTTAGGTTTGTCTTTGTACATTATTTTCTTAGTTCATGTTCTGCCATGTTAGCTTTATTGATATGGAAACCTTGTTACGTTAGAGTATATTCGTTGATCAGTATGATAATTAATCAATGTTGTGATAAATTTTGCTAAATGTTACTGTGTCAGTGTAAGATTAACGTTAATATGGTAGAGATATCCTTGAAAAAGTAAGAATAGGTTACGTTTTGCATGCTATGTAAGTACTATTGTCGTTAAGTGATTGCAACAGTACTTAATGTTAACATGTTTATTCGATGTGAAAGTTTGTGTTAGGTTTGTCTTTGTACATTATTTTCTTAGTTCATGTTACGCCATGTTAGCTTTATTGGTGTGGAAACTTTGTTACGTTAGCATACTTTCGCTGCTCTGTATGATAATTAACCAGTGTTGTGATAAATTTTTGCTAAATGTTACTGTGGCAGTGTAAGGATAACGTTAATATGTTAGAGATATGCTTGACAAAGTGTGAATAAGTTACGTTTTTGTATGCTATGTTAGTTACTTTACTGTTGTTAAGTGTGGAACTTTGTTAACGTTAACAGTTTATTCATGTTTAAGGTGTGCTAAGTTTGTCGTTGTGGGTTATATTCATAGTTGAAATGGTGCTAAGTAAGTTTTATTAATGTGAAAACTTTGTTACGTTAACATTTATTGATTGATCTTTGTATAAAGAACTTGATTTTATTGCTTTAGGGTATGTAAAACGTTACAATTTTAGTAAAAATTTGACCTTAATCAATAGATCAATAGAGCACAGATGGTCAGGAGGGAGGTTGGATAGTGGTTTGATTTAGTGATTTACTGCTTTAGGGTATGTAAAAACGTTTAAATTTGTAAGTTTATAAACATTTTAAAAAAGTGTAAAGAAATTTTATTTATTAAATTTATTTATTTTATTTAATTTATTTTTTTTTTCTTGATGGTCCTGAAAAGCATTATTTTCGAAATCTACAGGTTTTAAAACATATATAAAAGACACAACAGTTGTATCAATTACACAAATATTTAATAACTCAGCACCGCATCGGAGCAAGCACCGGTGCAGTTGTCAACTCCTACTCCTCTGAGTCAGACTCCTTCTCCATTCTTCCTTTCTTTATTCTTCCTTCATCCTTCTTCATTCTTCTCCTTCGACCTCTGTTTTGCACTCTGTGCTCTTCTTTCAGTCGAGACCCCCTAATGGGGGTTCCTAGACACCCTTTACGGGCTTAATAACCATCATATTCGAACTCTATGACCTCGATAACCCTTATAAGGACCACCAAAAACATTGTTGTTATACGACTGTTTATTAACTCGGCACCGCAGTGGCTCCAGCACCGGTGCCAGAGCCAACTTCACAGATTCACATATCAAGTATTTCTAGAAATTCAACTCTGAATCCTCTCACAAATTTCAGCCAATTACGAACACTTCGATTTTTAAAGGGGTGGTATCCCTTCGGGGGACCTACGGGGACGTAACCTCGTCCACAACGAGGTTACCTCCCCATCTAACACCCTCCAAATTTTAGCCTGATACGAAAACCCTAACCCATGTAGATAGTATATCGAACTCGGACCGGATGCGAGAAGAAACGCGTGGAAATAATAACAAAATTAATAAATAATAATAATAAATTAATAATAATAAAAATTAATAATTAATTTAAAATAATAATAAGTAATAAATAATAATAATAATAATAATAATAAAAAAACTCCAGAGGATGAGTCGGAAGCGGAGCGCTACGGCGCGGCGCGGTGCGGTGCGGTGCGGTGCGGTGCGATGCAGTGCGATGCTGAAGGACACGCAGAAGGAGACGCAGAAGGGCTTAAAAAACAACTCAGAAGTGTTTCCTTCGGAAACACTTCTTCGACGTAATAATAATAATAAAATAATAAAAATAATACAAACAAACAGACAG
>JABUQX010015181.1:20000-26564 GCA_015478945.1 Trachelipus rathkii
AGAGCAGGCAGAGAGAGAAATGAATGAAAACCTTTCTTTCAGATACAGCACTCTATTAATGTTATTATATTCACACTCGTTAATTATTTTCCATAATATATATATATATATAATATATATATATATATATATAATATATATATTATATAATTATATATATATATATATTATATATATATATAATATACATAGAGAGAGAGAGAGAGATAGAGAGAGATAGAGATAGAGATAGAGATAGAGATAGAGATAGAGATAGAGATAGAGATAGAGATAGAGAGAGAGAGAGAGAGAGAGAGAGAGAGAGAGAGAGAGAGGGAGAGAGAGAGAGAGAGAGAGAGAGGTAAACGAACAGTTTTAAAGGAGGATGAATAGAGACTTACAAGGGGAATTGGAAGCTCTTCTAGAAGGAAGTACGAAATGCTAAGAAAGAAAGTTAGGTGAACTTTCATAGAATAATGAATAGGAATTATACTTTCGTGACTGATAACACGGATGTAGAGAGAGTGTGGAGGGAACACTTCGAAAATCTGCTTAACATTGGCAGGAATGAATTGGTGATAGTGAATGTGTGTGGGTTTGATGGTGCAAAAAAAGAAATAGGTATTTTGGGGATAAGGGAATAAGTAGGAAAGAGGTAATAGGTAGAGCGAGGAAATTAAAGAATGGTAAATAAGCAGGTATAAATGGAATTCTATTGAAATGATCAAGAAAGGTGGTGAGATTATGTTGACTGTATATGAAAGTTGTGTAACATTGCATTTGAGGAGTGTACAGTTCCAAAGGATAAGGGAGACAAGAGGAACTATAAAAACTATAGTTGGGTTTGTTTGCCGAGTATTGTAGGGAAGATATGCTTCTATTTTGGTTGGAAGGGTGCGTCGAGTGACTGGAGGACTGATTGGCGAAGAACAAGGTGCATTTATAAGTGGTAGAGGATGTGCAGATCAAATCTTCACGTTGAAACAAATGATTGAGAAATTGAAAGATAAGAAAAATAAATTGTATTTAGGTTTTATAGGCTTGTAACAGGCGTAGGACAGGATTAATAGGGAAGCCCTGTGGCAGGAATTAATGATATACGGTGTTGGTGGTAGGCTTCTGAATATAATAAAAAGTATGTATGTTGATAGTGAAGCGTGGGTAAGAAAAAATGGAGTGGAGAGTAAATTGTTTAATATTAAAGGAGGAGTGAGGCAGGAATGTATTATGTCTCGGTGACAATTTAATTTCTATATAGATAGAGGGATGAAAGAAATAGAGGTGTTAGACTGATGGAGAATGGAAGAGAGTGGAGGGTGCCCTGCTTATTGTACGCTGATGATTTGTTTTTGTGGCGCGAATTTGAAGAAAATTTAAGAAGATTGGTAGAGGGGTTTTGGCAAGGTTCGTAAAAAGAGGGGTTTGAAAGCAATTGTTGAAAAGAGGAAGGTGATAGTGGTGAATGAGGAGTCCACGTTGTGAAATTATGTTAGATGGTGAACAACTGGAACAAGTATCTGGGTTTAAATATTTTGCTGTATGTTGGATGAAAATAGAACTGATGATGCTGAGTGTTGTAGGAAAGTTAAGAGTGGCAGGAAAGTGGCTGGTTCAACTGAATATATAGCAGCAAACTATGGTGTGGAATATAAAGTATAGATCTAAGTCGTTGTTTGTTCAGATGGATCATTATAGAGAAGGGGGTGTTAGGTGTGAAAAGAATTTGTAAAATGAAGAATGAGCGTGTAAAGGACCTGTGATGTGAAGAAAGGCTTGAATGAGAGAATAAATAAAAGTATATTACGATAATTCAGTCACGTGGAAATGGACGGATGATAGTCGGTGTGTTAAGTGGATGAGTGTGATGGGAATCGACCGGCTGAGAGACCTAAAAAAAAGTGAATTAAGTCAGAAAAGGAGTGCCTTAATGAAATCAAAGTGAATTTGGTCCAACCGAAAAGAATGGTGTATAATATGTGAATGGCTGGGGTTTGTGAGGGGTATGGTTGTTGGCATGGCCCTGGGGATGAACCCTTAAATTGAAAGGAGACACCACAGTTTTTGTCCGTCGAGGCGTTGGGAAACCCTATAGTGGATTTTTGGTTGAGACGGTCTCTCACTTAAGGGCAAAAAGGAAGAAGTAGGGCTGCTTTCTTTTTGACTTACGTCATGTTCTTCAACTTAATTATCTTATTTCTGTGGATGTTGCGCACCCTACCCATTCACCCCATCTGTGGAACGTGAAGAGAAATGGCTAGAGAAACGATATTATATATCCAGTATATATATATATATATATATATATATATATAATATATTTATATATATATATATTATATATATATTATTATAGTATATATTATATATTATATATATATATATATATATATATATATAATTGCTTGTTATCATATATGTAGGAAAATAGTAAAGTCTGAGATTTTCTGTCCCTGAGTAAATTTACAAAACCGGGAAGTTTCTGAACTTTAACACTGCAAAACAAAACCATTTTTTTACCTCACGCAATTGTTCAGGTTGTGGACTTTTAGTTGCCAGCAAAAGTACAGGTTGAAAAGATTTTTAAGGCTTATATATAATTTATTATCTACCGAAGGACCAAAATTGTTTGTGAGACAATCGTAAAAGGTGAAGAAAAAGTAAAAAAAAAAAATTATGTATTTTTTTTTTTTTGTTGTTTGGTTTCCTTCTTTATTTTTATTTTTATTTATTTCTTTTCTATTCAGCTATTTTGCTATTTCCAGCAAACACTCACACACACACCTAACACCTACACACACACACACACACAACACACAGCACATAATATAATATATATAATATATAATATATATATATATTATATATATATTAATTATTATATATTTTATATATATGTAAAAGTTACTTAACGCTCACACGGAACGGGAGCTCGGAGTAATGTTTTGTATATCAACTCGAAAGTTTAAATAAAATAAATTTTTTTGGGTGCAAGGAAGAGAGTTTCGTCAAAGTAATATAAATTTTTGTTGGGAATTCTCTGCGAAACTAGTTTTTACGCGTCTATTGAAATTCAATAAGATCATATGGGAAGAAGATGTGTTACGCGTTTTTTCAGAGGTCTTTTTGAAAAGATAGTGTAGGGTCATGGTATCAGTAACTGTTGAAGAGATATTTTTAATTGATGTAGAGTTACTAGCGTATTTTCAATGTAAAAAATTAATTATTGAAATTACTAATTGTTAATTGTTAATTATTAATTGTTAAAATTAATTATTAAAATTATTATTAATTACTAATTATTAAAATTAATAAAAGCAATAGTTTAATCAATAAGGAATGCAGAGGTAACACCTAACCTAACCTATCGTAACCTAACATAACCCAACCTCATTTCACCACTAGACATCTATTTATGTATCATAGAGGCTACCTGCAAAAAAAAAAAATTTCAGCCGGCTCCCGTTTTCCGTGGGCCGGTAAATAAACTTTGTCCATATATATATATAATATTTATATATATATATATATATATATATATAATAATTTATATATACTATATATAAAATAATATAATATATATATATTATATATATATATATTATATATATATATATATATATATATAATATACCTAATAGATGATTTTCAGATTAAGGTTGGAAGAAGGGATTTGCTTTCTTCCAAATATATGCTTTTGGTGGTTAAGACTAATTATACCTTAATATTATTAACACAAATAAACTTGTCATTAAACTCAAATATTTAACTAAATTCAATATGGCGCTTGATCAAATGATAATGAAATTTAACACAGGGACGGAAGTACCGCCCAAGAACTATACGATTCAACTCGATAATCACAGTATAATAATGTATTACTATAGACTATATAAGTAGACTGAGAACTGAGAAACTGAACGAATAGAATGTTTTCGAATTTTTTTTTGTTTTTGTTTTTTTTTGTTTTGGAGAGCGGACCTCACCAACGAAGGGCATATGACGTCCTCCAGGCAGACAAAACACTACCCTTTAGGCTACCAACGAGCTCAAGGCAAGTGAACCACCGGCGTCGAGAACCTGTGATACTCTCTATTGTTCTAGAATATAGAGACATCATCTTCGTTCTTAGCTACATCTAATGAGTATTTTTATACGAATTGTTTTATATGTATGTGTATATGTATATGTATATATATATTATATATATATATATTATATATAATATATAATATATATATATTATATATATATATATAGTATATATATATAGTATATTAATATATTATATATATAACTATATTATATATATATACTATTATTTAATATATACATAAATAATTTATATCTATATATATATATATATATATATATATATATATTATATATATATATATATATTATATATTATATATTTATATATATGTATATTATATAATATAATATATATATATATATAATATACTATATATATATATATATATATATATATTTATATAATTATATACGTATTTTATATATATATTATATCTATATTATATAATATATATATATCTATTTATATATATGTATAATATAATTATATATAATATATATATATATATATTTATTATATATATATTATATATATTATATATTATATTATTATATAATATTATATTATATTATATTATATTATATTATATTATATTATGTTATATTAAATTATATTATATTATATTAATATTATATTTTTTAAATTCATATATTATATATTATATTATATATTATATTATATTTTACATTTTACATTTACATAATGAACGAGTCAAAGGAGATTTTACTCTCCATCAGCGGGATTCGAACACTGGACTCCGCGTCGCAGAGTTAACAGTAACCGGGCGCTCTATCCACTAGGCCATCCACGTTCCCAAAAAAGAACGTTTCAAGTCTAGCTTATAAAGACCCCGGTCTTTTCTTCACCATAATTGCTGAGTACTCATTTTACATTTTACATTTTACATTTAACATTTTAGATTTTAGGTTTTAGATTTTTTTACATTTTATATTTTACATTTTTACCTTTTTACATTTTTAAATTTTTAATTTTAAATTTAAATTTTACATTTTACCTTTTACATTTTACATTTTACATTATACTACATTTTAAATTTTGCATTTTACATTTTACATTTTACATTATATATTATACTATATAATTTTACATTTTACAGTTTTTTACATTATACATTATACTTTTACATTATACTTTTACATTATACTTTACATTATGCATTATAATTTTACATTATTCTTTTACATTATACATTATACTTAACATTATACATTATACTTTTACATTATACTTTTACATTATACATTATACTTTTACATTATACTTCTACTTTATACTTTTACATTATACTTTTACATTATACTTGTACATTATACTTTTAAATTATACTTTTACATTATAGGTTTACATTATACATTATACTTTTACATTATACTTATACATTATTCTTTTACATTAGACATTATACTTTTACATTATACTTTCACCATATACATTATACTTTTACATTATAATTATAAATTTACATTATACATTATACTTTGACATTATACTTTTACATTATATTGTTACATTATACGTAAAAATAATAATATAAATAATAATAAAAGTAAAAAAATTAATACTTTTGCATTATACATTATACTTTTTCATTATACTTTTACATTACATTTTTAAATTAGAATTTTACATAATATTTTTACATTATACATTATACTTTTACATTATACTTTTGTACTATACTTTCAAATTATTATTTTACATTATACTTTTACATTATACATTATACTTTTACATTATACTTTTACATTATACATTATTTTTTTACACTACAATTTTACGTTATACTTTTACATTATACGCTTGCATTATACATTTACATTGTATTTTAACATTATACTTTTACATTATACTTTTACATTATACTTTTATATTGTACATTATAAGTAGTTTGGTAGGCATTTGGTTGAAGTCACTTTTTTCTATGTTAGAATTATTGTATTGATTTGAAATTTTGCATAATATTAGATGATATGTTGATCTCATTACAGCCGAGGTTTGGTGTTCCTAGGACACCCCTAAGTGGGTGTTGCCCCCACAACCTCATTTCACCACAAGAACATCTATTTATGTAACATAGAGGCTACCTGAGGAAAAAAAATTTCAGCCGACCTCCCGTTCCGTGTGGCCGTTAAGTAACTTTGTCTATAATAATATATATATATATATATTATATATATATATATATATATTATATATATATATATATATATATATATATTATATATATATAATATATAATATATATATATATATTATATATATATATATAGTATATATATATATATATATATATAATTAAATATATATTAAATATATATATATATATATTAGTAATAATATATATATTATATATATATATATATATATATATCTATATTATTATATATATATATATATAATATATATATATATATATATACTAATTATTATATATATATATTATATTAATATATATATATATTATATTAATA
>JABUQX010015182.1:0-2500 GCA_015478945.1 Trachelipus rathkii
GAGAGATTTATATATATTATATATATAATAAATAATACTAATTATTATATATATATATATATATATATATATATGATAATATATATATATTATATAATATTATAATATTATAATTTATATATAATTATTATATATATATATATATAATAATTTATATATTATATATATATATATATATACATTTAATATTATATATATATATTATATTTATATATATATATATAATATATTACTATTAATATATTATATATATTATATATATATATATAACTATATTATATATATTATAATATATTATATTATATATTTTATTACTATATATAATATATATATTTAATATATACTATATATTTATTATATATTTTATATATATATATATATATTTATATTATATATATATACATTTTATTTATATTATTATATATATATATATTTATATATATATTATATATATATATATATATAAATATATATATATATATATATAATATATATATATATATATATATATATATATATATATATCTATTTATATATATATGTATAAATATTATTTTATATACTATATATATATATATATATCTATATATATATATATATACTATAATATATATATATTAATCATATATTATTATTATATATATATATATATATATATATATATAATAATATTATTATATATAATATATATATATATATAATATATGTATTAATATATATATATATATATATATAATATATAATATTATATATATATAATATTAATATATATAGTAAATATATATATATTAATATATATATAGTATGTATATTATATATATATATATATATATATATATTAATATATATATAGTAGTATATATATATATATATATATATATATTATATTAATATAATATCTATATATAATAATATATATATATAATATATTATATATATATTATTATATATATATCTGGGGCGTATATATAGGGTAGGCCGGGTAGGTGTAGCTCCTACCCAATATTTTTTAGGTTTTACTTTTTAATATTAATTGTTACGTAATACTAAATTATTAAAATTAATATAAAAGTTAAAAAAGAAGTTATTTTTGCATCATATATTAAAAGAAAAACAACCACAATATAATAATAGCTTAATAATAATAATAATGATTCAATTAGAAATTCTCGCTTCTACTCTCTGATCTTAGGAGTAAAAATCTTTGCCCCGGGCGGACCGAATGACGTCATTGTTTACGTCATCTTATAAGGGAAGCGGGCTAGTCTGTCCTACCTATAATAATCGATAAAATAATCGATGATAATATTTATGAAACTTTTTCGTTCTCTTTCCCGTAAATATTTACGAAAATGTGTGGCTTGGTGCAGTTTGTTTTGAAATTTTTGTATAAAATGTGTCTGATTGTTCTAATATTGAATATTAATTTTATATATAACTTTATTTAAGTGGTATTTAACATTATATACATAAAATTAAGTGAAATAATGCATAATGGAGTAAGTGTAGATTTTATATTAAAGAAAAAAAAGAAGCTATTTTTCATCACAGCTCTATTTTAAAAAAATGATAGGCCTAAGAAATTACTCAATTTGAATGTGATTTAAAATTAAGTATTTGGTAAATATAATGTACAAGCTTTTCATACAATAAATGAGGACGTGATTATAATTATTAACAATATTGTTTTCGATGTTTTCGTTAGCTATATAATATATATAATATAGTATATTTATATATAATAATTATATATATATTATATATTATATATTATATATTATATTTAATATATATATATATATATATATATATATATATATATATATATATATATATATAAACTCTGCCTACCCAAGTGTATTCTTCCAGGTACGCCACTGATATAATTATATATATTTATATATATATTAATATATATATATATATATATATATTATATATATATGTATATATATATATTATATATATTATATAATATATATTATATATATATATATATTATATATATATATATAATATATAATATATATATGTGTGGTGTGTGTGTTGTGTGTTGTGTACACCATGTTTTTATAGTTTTTTATAAAAATATTATTCTTTAAAAAAAAGGAGATGCCAAGGAGAAATTTCCCAGAATTTTGCAAGCTTGGAAAATATATATATATATATAATATATATATTTATATATATATAATATAATTATATATATATAATATATATATATATATTTATTATATATATATATATATAATATATATATATATATGTTAAATATTGCATAATAAATCGCAATTATATAAGATGATAAAGAAAGAACATATAATGAGAAGGTAAAGAATTAACTGCCTTTTCCGGGATTGAACCAAACCGGCCATGTTGCCGACCTGAGGGACAATATACCCGGTGGCGTTTACGACTGAGCTATCCTCCAAGCCAAAAAAAACTTGGATTCAAGAACAGTTTTTAAGCAACCGAGCTCCCTTCAAGGCGACATCACCAG
>JABUQX010015182.1:7500-15000 GCA_015478945.1 Trachelipus rathkii
CGTGCGCCCGCAGGCGCAATATTCCGCGCGAATGAAAAATATATATACTATGAGTCATTCATTTTTATTTCATACTTAAACATTTTTATTAAAAAACATTTTCGCGAACCTAAAACTGTAACTCATTACAGACATCTTTTATATTTTTTACTTAATACTTTTTAATTTATAAATTTTTAAAAATTGTATGTAAGAAGAAAAAGCCAAAGTGTCTGATATATAATCATTTTATTTTACTACAATTGTACGAAATTTTATTAAAAACATAAACTTTACATACCTTAAAGCAGTAAATCAGTAAATCAATAGAGGTGTGACCTAACACCAAGGGGGTATTAGTATGCTTTTGTTTTACTTCGGCTTTACTGCTTTAACTCATGTTTACTGCTTTAAACTCATGTTTTACTCGCTTTAACTCATAATATTTATTAACCATTAACATACCTTAAAAGCAGTAAATCAGTAAAATCAATAGAGGTGTGGACCTACACCAGGCGGGAATAGTTATGCTTTTGTTTTACTGTTTTACTGCTTTAACTTTCTGCTTTACTGCTTTAACTTTCTGCTTTACTGCTTTAACTTTCTGCTTTACTGCTTTAACTTTCTGCTTTACTGTTTTAACTTTCTGCTTTACTGCTTTAACTCATATATTTATTAACATTATGTTTTCTTTTATTTTGTTTTAATACTTTTTATTTTTATTCTCTTTTTATTTACTTTTTATTATTTTACTTTTATTATTATTTTATTTTGTTTTAATACTTTTTATTTTTATTCTTTTTATTTATTTTTTTTTTTTTTCTTTTTATTATTTTATTTTGTTTTAATACTTTTTATTTTTATTCTTTTTATTCTTTTTATTTTTATTATTTTACTTTTATTATTATTTTATTTTTATTATTTTTATTATTATACTTAGTGTTATTTACTTCATGCCTATTGTTATTATTATTTAGAACACACATACACACTCACACACACACACTACTACACACACACACACACACACACAACACAACCCACTTACACTTATAAGCACACATTCCTATGAACTACTTATACACCACCCATGCTCTATGACAAACTATACATTTACCCCATAGACACTTACTTTACACTTAATACACAGACCACATTTCTCGGCTCAGATTACTTACACAGATTTACTTGCACTCACACAGATTTACTTCTCACACACAGATTACTTACACACCACAGAATTTACTTACACTCAACACAGATTTACTACACTCACAACACAGATTTACTTAACACACAACACAGATTTACTTACACTCACACATATTTACTTACACACACACACACACACAGATTTACTTTACACACACAGATTTACTTACACACCCAGATTTACTTAGTCACACAACAGATTTACTACACACACACACACACACACACCCACACACACACACGCACACTACTTACACACCCACACACACGTACACTCACTTACACCATATAACGTATAATTATTAAAACATTTTTATGTTTTAATTAAACACGTACAATTATATTACTCCATTCAAATATAACTAAATTATTTCAAAAAGTTCTTTTCTTTACTTTATAATAATCAATCATTATCTTTGAACAAAGAATTTAATTATTAACTGTTTATACTTTTTGTTTATAAATTTTAATATCAAGTTTTAAAATAACTTTTAGTAAAATTTTATGAAAAATTTTATATTAAAAAGCATATATATTTTTAACGTACCCTTAAAACAATAAATCAGAAAATCAGTAAGGTCAGTCCCCTAGCACCCCTCTACACCTAGCTATGCCAGGTTTTGTTCTATTGACTTACGGCTTTACATCATCTTTAGCGATGTAATAAGTAAAAAATAACAAAATAAGTTTTCCTCTGCTAACATAACATGTATTTTAATAAAATCATTCTAAGTTTTTATATTAAAATAACAATTATTCACTTACATTTAAATTATTCGCTCGATGTTAACTAAAAATATTACAAATTATTTTTAAATAATTTGGATTTCTTTATTATTATCTATGTACATTGACAATCCAACACAAGAAAACACAACAACCCGCACTCGTTAACAGATACGAAACTGACCTCTCCTGTAAAATGGGCTGAAATAACTACTTTAGCCCTAAATTTAGGATATCCTTTTTGTACCCCCGGGGCGGATTTAGGCCTAATAACCAAGTCAATATATTTCAAAGTCTGAACCTTTTTTTCCTGTAAAAAAATGTGCGTGCAATAACTACGTTTAAGGCCCTAAAATTTAGGCCTAAATTTAGGATAAGGCCTTTTTGTATCACAGGCGGATTTAAGCCTAGATACCAGGTTCAAAAGGTAAATTCCAGTATAGACATAAGAATCGAAAGAATCAAATGTTATTTTTTTATAAATATATTTCAAACTGAAACATGCTGGATCGTTAAGATCCTTTTTCATGTAAGTAAGGAAATGTTTACCTTTCTGTGGTGGAGGAGTAATCCTTATCTCTATATTACCTCGTATGTGATTGGTCGCGAATTATTTTATCGCTTTATTGGTTTTAAGGTTGAAAAAATACCATTTTTTTTCATATCCTGGCCCAAGTTTCGTTTATTAAACATCTTACATACATGTAAATATTTATTTTAGAAAGTAAAAATAAGGATAATAAAAAACTTTACTATAATTTAGAAATCTTAATAATCAATTAATTAACAATGATTTAATATACTAATTATATATATATATATATTATATATAGTATATATAATATAATATATATATATATATATATAATATATATATATATATAATATATATATATTAATATTATATATATATATATATATATAATAATATATAATATACTATATTATATATATATACTATATATATATATATATATATATAAGGATTATATATAATAATAATAGGAGATATGGCATTAAATACATATACTACGTGTTAAATATATTTACTATGGTTTTATATAATTAAGGATAACATGTGAAATATTAATACTTCTTACATATATTTTTACTTATAATGATTGTTTTCGCCTAAACTTTATATTAAATTCTTTTAAATCTTTGCAAATATGCCAATCATTTATATCATTATCGATGAATAAGTTTCGTGTCTCCGTAATACCTTCAGTTAACACATACGTAAAAAAGTCCCGCTCAGTATATCATAGTATATTTACATTCTGGTTCACATGCATAAATACTTTCCTGCCATTGTTTTCTAAGTAGATAAATGAATTTTCTGTACGTCTATAGAACTTAGAAAGCGATCGATGATACCGTAGGATCATCGATCAGGGTTTTCTTAAATGCGTAGTATTCTATGGTATAACATGTAATGAAATAACGGTCACGTAATTAGATAACACATATGTCTTTTTCATCTGCATTAACATTCGCTTACGTACCTCTAGCATATATTTCAGCTGCGTCCAGGCCCTGAAATGTAAGAATCCAACATGTGGTAGTTCACAATACGGTTGTTTCATTATTTCTCTCCCATAATCTAACTTCCATACTGATTATGTTTTGATGTTTAATAAAAATGCTAGAGTAAGTTTGCTTATCGCTGGTTTTTCTCGCACAGGTTATAACGTTTTCGGTCCAGTTTTAAAGCTGAGCTTGGTTTAAAGTATTCTGTAAGCCACTCTTTAGTGTGATTACATATACAAAGTAATTCATCTGGACTCACGAAAATACGCTTGGTATTATAACAGGGTGATTGGGTAGCACACTTGAAAAATTCAAATCCATCGGGTTTTCTTTTATATAAGAATGAAACCCTACTTCCAGGGATCTTGATTTCCCACTGGACAATGTCTTGTATTGAGGTATACCTGTTAAGGTGAATCATGATATACACTTAGTGAAAATAGAACACTTTTATTACAAATCAGAGAACTTGTGCACCGCTTAACAGCCAAAACGAGTATGATTTTAAAATGAGTTTGGGTCTAAAACATCCGCCTGCTCAAATATAATTTTCATCCAATCAGAGGTAGGGCTCAGGATATGAAAAAACATGTTTTTTCATACCTTAAAACCAAAAAGCGATAAAATAATTCTCGACCAATCACATACGAGGTCATATAGAGATAAGGATTACTCGTCCACTCACAGAAAGGTAAACAATATTCCTTCTTACCTGATCAAAGGATCTTACCGTCCAGCATGTTTCAGTTTGAAGTATATTTATAAAATAAAATAACATTGGATTTCGATTCTTGTCTATACTGGAATTACCATTTTGACCTGGTATTTAGGCTTAAATTCGCGCCTGTGATACAATAAAGGCTTAATCCTAAAATTTAAGGCCTAAATTTTAGGCCTAACGTAGGTTATTGCACCCAACATTTTACAGAAAAAGGTCAGTTTGAAATATATTTTGACCTGGTATTAGGCCTAAATCGCCCCGGGGTACAAAAAGGATTATCCTAAATTTAGGGCTAAAGTAGTTATTTCAGCCCTTTTACAGAGAGAGGTCAGTTTCGTATCTGTACGAAGTGCGGGTTGTTGTGTTTTTTCGTGTTGGATTGTCAATGTACATAGATAATAAATAAAGAAAACTCCAAATTATTTAAAAAACTTTGAAAATATTTTTAGTTAACATCGAGCGAATAAATAAATGTAAGTGAATAATTCTGTTTATTTTAAATAAAAACTTAAGAATGTTTTAAATAAAATACATGTTATGTTAGCAGAGAAGAACTAATTTTGTTATTTTTATACTTATTTACATCGCTAAAGATGATGTAAGCAGTAAGCAATAAGAACAAAACGCTGGCATAGCTTGGTGTAGAGGGGTGCTAGGGCTGACCTTACTGATTTACTGATTTATTTCTTTAAAGGTACGTAAAATATATGTTTTTTAATAAAAATTCATAAAATTTTACTAAAAGTTATTTTAAAACTTGATAGTTATAAAATTTATAACAAAAAAGTATGGATTAATAATAAATTCTTTTGTTCAAAGATAATGATTGACTTATTATAGAGTTTTAAGAAACTTTGAAATATTTAGTTATATTTGAATGAGTAATATAAATGTACGTGTTTAATTAAAACATAAATGTTTTAATAATTATACGTTATATGTGTAAGTGAGGGTGTGTGTGTGTGGGTGTGTTAAGTATGTGGTGCGTGTGTGTGTGTGGGTGTGGTGTGTGTGTGTGTGTGTAAGTAAATCTGTGGTGTGACTGTAAGTAAATCTGTGTGTGTAAGTAAATCGGTGTGTGTAAGTAATGTGTGTAAATCTGTGTGTGTAAGTACATATGTGTGTGTTAAGTAAATCTGTGTGTAAGGTGTGTGTAATAAATCTGTGTGTGTAGTTAGTAAATCTGTGTGAGTGTAAGTAAATCTGTGTGGGTAAATAGTAAATCTGTGTGTAAGTAAATCTGTGGTGAGTGTAAGTAAATCTGTGTGAAGTTATCTGGTGTGTGTCTGGTGTATAAGTGTAAATGAAAGTGTCTATGGGTAAATGTAAAAAAAAAGTGTCATAGTTGCATGGTGTGTATAAGGTGTCATAGTGAATGTGTGTATAAGTGTAAGTGTAAGTGTTGTGTGTGTGTGTGTGTGTGTGTGTGTGTGTGTGTGTGCGGGTGTGTATGTGTGTTATAAATAATAATAAAACAATAGGCCATGAAGTAAACTAACACTAAGTATAATAAAAAAATAATAAAAATAAAATAATAATAAAAGTAAAATAATAAAAATAAAATAAAAAGAATAAAAAGAATAAAAATAAAAAGTATTAAAACAAAATAAAATAATAAAAGTAAAATAATAAAAATAAAATAAAAAGAATAAAAATAAAAAGTATTAAAACAAAATAAAATAATAAAAGTAAAATAATAAAAATAAAATAAAAAGAATAAAAATAAAAAGTATTAAAACAAAATAAAAGAAAACATAATGTTAATAAATATATGAGTTAAAACAGTAAAGCAGAAAGTTAAAACAGTAAAGCAGAAAGTTAAAACAGTAAAGCAGAAAGTTAAAGCAGTAAAGCAGAAAGTTAAAGCAGTAAAGCAGAAAGTTAAAGCAGTAAAACAGTAAAACAAAAGCATACTATTCCCGCCTTGGTGTTAGGTCACACCTCTATTGATTTACTGATTTACTGCTTTAAGGTATGTAATGTTAATAAATATATGAGTTAAAGCAGTAAAACATATGAGTTAAAGCAGTAAAACATGAGTTAAAGCAGTAAAGCAGTAAAACAAAAGCATACTAATACACCCTTGGTGTTAGGTCACACCTCTATTGATTTACTGATTTACTGCTTTAAGGTATGTAAAGTTTATGTTTTTAATAAAATTTCGTACAGTTGTAGTAAAATAAAATGATTTTATATCAGACACTTTGGCTTTTTCTTCTTACATACAATTTTTAAAAATTTATAAATTAAAAAAGTATTAAGTAAAAATATAAAAGATGTCTGTAATGAGTTACAGTTTTAGGTTCGCGAAAATGTTTTTAATAAAAATGTTTAAGTATGAAATAAAAATGAATGACTTATAGTATATATATTTTTCATTCCCGCAGGAATATTGCGCCTGCGGGCGCACGCGGCGGGGCGGGAACGCGGAAATTATTGCGCCTGCGGGCGCACGCGGCGGGCGGGTACGCGGAAATATTGCGCCTGCGGGCGCACGCGGTGGGCGGGTACGCGGAAATATTGCGCCTGCGGGCGCACGCGGCGGGCGGGGACGTGGCGGGTCGCACCTGCGGGTGCGGGATTGGCTGTCTTTGCGCGGAAGGGCCTCAACGCTGGAGCCCTGATTGGGTAGCTTTATGATCTAGAGGTAGAACAAAAGATGGAGTCATCAAAGATGAATCATCAATATAGGTGGATATCAAAGCAATGGACTTCAATGCAACACGAGGATTGAGTCATACAAAGAATGAGGCAACAAAATTGAGGCATCAATGCTGAGGCATTAATGCTGAGGCATCAAAGTTGAGGCATCAAAGTTGAGGCATCAATGCTGAGGCATTAATGTTGAAGGCATCAAAGTTGAGGCAATAATGCTGAGGGCATCAAAATACCGAGTGTGTGAGTGTAAGTGTAAGTGTCCATATATGGTTTAATGTAAGTGCTTAATGGTTTAATGTAAGTGTCTAAGGTTTAATGTAAGTGTCTATGGAAGGTGTAAGTGCTTTATAAGTGGTCCCTAGTGTTTATAAGTGTCATAGTGATGTGTGTGTATAGTGTTAAAAAATATCTAACTGCATAGTAGGAAGTAATCCTACAAGCTTGTATATTATACACCATATCGATTTCCTCATACTTATACCTAAGGGGTAGATACCCATATTAGCGCTAATTTTCGGAGATCAAGGGGGCCTAAGAAAAGGCTTGGAACAAAGTGGCACTAGTTGGCACTTATGTGCACTCACTTGGCACTAATGTGGCACTCACTTGGACACTCATTGGCAACTCATTTGGCACTCATGGCACTCAATGTGGCAACTCACTTGGCACTCACC
>JABUQX010015182.1:25000-37500 GCA_015478945.1 Trachelipus rathkii
ATCACTGGCAGTAAGTTGCCATCTAATTGTCAAGTTTTACGCAGTTTATTTTATAATATGCGCCAAGTGAAATTGAATACCAGAGAAGCTTACAATACGGGAAGTTCTATTTTTTTTTTTTTTTAAGAAAGCTAGGATACCATTCAGACACTTTATGGATTGTGTTGCAAAACTTGAAAAACTGTATGAAGAGTGGAGAAAACTGCAAAAAAAAAAAAAAAAAAAAACCGCTACTCAAAATCAAAAAGTAGAAGCTTTCAAGTCAACTCTTGATGACCTATTTGACGTTGCTCATCAGGATGCACTGAAAAACACTACTGAAGAAGACAAGCAGTTTTTGTTACTCCAGAGAGAAAAAGGACGTCCTGGCTGCATGGGAGGCGTTGACATGAAATTCGTAAAAGCAGAACAACGAAGAGAAAAGAGACGAGCAGCTGAGATGGCAAGATTGGCAAAATCAAGAGAAAATGTAGGTGAGTTTCAGAGTTTTCCCTCAATTTTTCTTTTTTTCATGTTATTTAGTACTACGTTGGTACATAGTTTGACATTAACTAAAACTTTTATTTATTACAATTTATTTATTTATTATTATTTTTTCTGTTCAGATTAGTTGACTTGATGCCATTATCTGTGAGTGCTTAATGGTTTATTTTATTTTATTTGTTTTATTTTTAGAAAGATTTGAGGATGAAGATGTAGAACTGGAATCTTCACTAAGCAGCACATCAGAGGAAGAGGAGCCGACGCAAGAAGATATGGAAATGGAGGATAATTTTCCAGACACAGAGGAAGTAGGGCCAGAAATAAAGAAGAGGAAGTACTCTCGAGGAAGTGAAGATATTATTACTGAAAATTTTCTCTATTGTTAGATAGGTGTAGTATTTCTGATCTAACTTTGCTTAATTTTTTTAGGATGTCTTCCTCCAAAAGACATTTTTTTCAGAGTACCTGGTGCTATTCATCACGCCAGATGGATGGCAAAGGCCATTTATTCTTTCAAAATATATCTTTTCAGGGATCAATTTTCATTAACAGATTTAGAGAAAAAAGGTACTGAAGACATTTTTTTGGTAATGGTTGAAATTAACGGATTCTAAAAAAATCGATATATTTTATTTTTTAAATCAATCTCTGTTTTGATATTGGTATGAAGCAACACTGCTTGTTTTTAATAAAACATTTCCTCAATTAATTATATATATATATATATATATATATATATATATATATATATATATATATATATATATATATATATATATATATATATATATATATATAATAATTATATATATATATATATATATATATATATATATATATATATATATATGAGCGCAACGTTTTATAGGTTCGAAAAATGGGTAAGATTATAAATTTTGTTAAGAATACACAGATTTACTGTGTTAACTTAACGAAAACTTATCATAACCTAAACTTAATGGGTCTTAACCAGAATTTAAACCTAAAAAAAAAATTCGGTAGATCGATTAAATTTATATATGAGAGGTTTGCAGTGCTTCTTTAGGCCTTTTACATGGGAACGAAAGATGTATAAAAACGATTATCGAAAAAAAAAATTGATATTTCGTCAGAATCCGTTATTTTCAACTATTGTCATTTATTTATTATCAAAATTTATGTAAAAGCTTGGTTCAACGCCCCCAAACCCACTTTGGTCCCCAACCAAGACCAATAGTTTGTTAAAATAGTTTGTTAACTTCAAGAAAATGGAAATAGAGGTTGCAGACAAGCTAGGCAATGTTTAAATGTTTATATGATAACCATCTATGGCATCTAAACTCGGAGCAAGTTGCATTTTCATTTTTCGACGATACTTTGGAAAAAATGTCAAAAAAAGCATGCCTCTATATTAACGTCCAAAGAAGAAAATGATGGTGATTGTGATGATGATGATGATGATGATGTAAAAGCAACATTCAGCCCAATACTAATGGATTATTTATTGGATAAAGAAGTTGATTTTTTTGTTGCTCCTCGAGCTCTAAATTTTTTTAAGAGATTTGAAATTGATACAGAATTTTTAACTACTGATCCTGATGTATGGTGTGAAAATCAACAATAACACAGATGAAAGGGTAAAATTAATCCAGGACTTCAATTCCTGTTTGACGAAAGACGAAGAACAACGGCAGTTTCTGTTACAAGTTGTATCTGAATGTAGGAAGATTTTTCCTCACTATTCAAAACCACCTTATCTAAGCCATTACCACCTTAATCTGATAATTGTAAATAATAATCAATATTTATCATTTCTTCCTTTATAATGCTTCCTTTTTTATAACGCAACTTGGAATAATAAAATGCATTTGAACATTATTTGTTCTCATTTTTATACCTTCTTTGCTCTTCTTTTCTCCTAATTCCTTCATTTTCAATTTGGATTTTACTACATTTACTTTTGAGAACACTTTTAACTAAACCCTTTTTAATGTACAAAATGAAAATAAAAAAAGCAAAATCTGGAAAGCAGATGTAATTGAGTGTTGCAATGTTTTTGGCATTTGCATAAAAAGTCACTTTTGAGGAATCGGATCATGTCCGGTCTTAGAAAATGCTGGATATCTTCAAATCTATAAGTTTTAACAAAAAAGTAGTGCCAGTAAATCATCAAGACAACAACATTTCCTATGAAATGAGGCAAAAATAAAGTTTCTAATGCGAATTATTTTCATTTTATGAAGGAAAAACTGCGATTTTTTTGCCAAAATTCGCAGCTTTTCAAACATCTGCCATCCTTACTACTTAAAATTAATCACTAAAGTGGAACGAAATATCTTTAACGCGGTCACTTAAAACATGCAACGCGGTCGTAATACACGATATTAGCACTATTAGGTTTTATATAAACAAAATAATATATATATATATATATATATATATATATATATATATATATATATATATATATATATATATATATATATATATATATATATATATATATATATATATATATATATATATATATATATATATATATATATATATATATATATATATATATAAAAAGAAAAAGATATATAGATAGATAGATAGATAGATAGATAGATAGGGGTCTATCCATTTTTTGCGTACCAAAATAATGGAAGTTGGCCGCTCGATAATTTTTGAAAACTTTTATATTTTGCATGGCAGCAAGTTCAAAACCACCATTCGTTTTTGTAGATTTACTCTGGTTGTAACAGGGTGAGCCAAAATGTTTGACCAGGTGGAGCAAAATTTATCACTTAATAGAGGTAACATTTTAAGTCATATCTCCATATTGGTAATTCTTATACCAAATTTCATAGAGTGATTTGTTAGGGATACTTTAAGGTACATTTGGCCTTTCCTGTTTTTTTTTGGGGAAAATAATATTTCACCATGAAAATGAATCTGAAAAATTGTGTTAAAAATCGAAGAAATTTCCATTTTCATGGGTGTATTATTAAAAGAAGGAAATAATTTAATGATATAAAATTTTGTGTGATGATACATACTAAAGTAGGGTTTAACTTAAATCTTATTTGAAGTTTGGTAAATATTTTTAAAAAAATTTACAGGGTGTCCAAAAATCAATTTTCGGAAAATCGGTAACTTTGAACCTTAATATCTCTGATGGGGTAAGTGCTAAAAATCTGAAATTTTCACACATTATACTACTACCATAGATGTTCCTTCACCTGCAATATTGACTTTGGTATTTGCTTGTTTTAAGAAATACAGCCATTCAAAAATGCCAAAAAAATTTTTTTTTAAGTTGTGTTATGATAGTTATTATTATAGTTATTATAGTTCAAGACAATACATAGACAAATGAAATAGTGTGGCATCAAGGAGAAATGAAAACAATGTTAAAAAAATTTAATTTTAAGGTTAATATACATAAGAATGTACCATTATATCTACTGTAAATGACAAAATTAACTAAATAACTTTTGAAAAATATATATATATATATATATATATATATATATATATATATATATATATATATATATATATATATATATATATATATATATATATATATATATATATATATAAATAAATAACTTTTTATAAAATTTATATATATATATATATATATCATAGGTATGATTATAAAATAAAAAAAAACCTTTAAATGCAAAATAATAAAATGTGCAGTATATATATATATATATATATATATATATATATATATATATATATATATATATATATATATATATATATATATATATATATATATATATATATATATATATATATATATATATATATATATATATATTTACTTTGCGCTGTATCTGTGATTGTTCAGAAGAAGAGAGATTTCTTTGGAAACTTTGTTTGAGATGTTGTAATTTCTGCCTGTTAATGACATTTTTATTTCAAGCCCAGAAAGTTTTCGTAAAATATTTTTCATTGGGATCCATACCCGATCGCAATCTGACATCTTGAATGAAGTTCTGGGTCTGGAAGGATGATAAAAATATATGTAAACATCATCGTTCTCCACACTTATTTCTTCTACCTTTCCAATCCACCATTGGTCATCATATACGCAAGCTACTGTGTCATTTATCTCTACACTTAATGAAACAATTTTGCTGACACAGTGGTCTTCGTAAACGTCAGTTTTTGAGGTTGGATAGCACCTAATTATGTTCTCTGAAAGTGGAAAGAATTTTTGAAAGTTTCTTGTTCCCTTAATTCTCAAACAATTTTCATATCTCGTTTTAAGTCTTTCAATGTGTTCATGAATTTCTTCTTTTACGAGAAAATAAGTTATTCCTCTTATTTTCTCTTTGCAGAATGAATATATTTGGTCAATATTAAGAATTTGGTGTGTTGTTGTTCTTTGTAAACTGACTTTGCTTAATTCGCGCTTTGTTGTTCCTCCAACCCCATCACAGGCATTTTTCCTGTGGCAAGATGCAAAGAAATGCCATTCAGCTTTTAATGCAAAATCTTTTTGGTGATGGCAAATGTTAACAAAATTTTTTTATTCTTATACTGGCTACCACTTCCATCTGAAAAATATACTAGCTTTTCAACTTTAGGCAAATTATGTTTAATATATTTTACTACATATGTTTGGAAGACGTGAACAACTGATGTGTTGTGCTCTAAGTAGTTACTTAAAGCACAAAGAGAGTGACTTCTTAATTTACTATTTTCATCTCTAAAATATAGAACAAATGGGTGCAAAGTAGCTTGGTCATTGACCCAATGATACCCTTGAATTTCGTCTTGGACTACGTACGTGTAGTTCTCGGCAAAATCAGCCAAGATTATGCATTCATTTTCAGAAAGTTTTTCTTTCTTTTCTTTCAAAAATTTTGATTGAATTTTAGAAATATAATGGTGACTTTTGAGATTTGCCAAATTTTCAACCATTGAAAATATTCATGAGTAATTATATATATATATATATATATATATATATATATATATATATATAGTATATATATATATATATATATATATATATATATATATATATATATATATATATATATATATATATATAGGCCTATATAGTTGTATATAGTGTTAGATATATATATATATATATATATATATATATATATATATATATATATATATATATATATATATATATATATATATATATATATATATATATATATATATTTATATATATATATATATATATATATATATATATATATATATATATATATATATATATTTTATATATATATATATATATATATATATATATATATATATATATATATATATATATATATTTATAAAAATATATATATATATATATATATATATAGTATATAGTATATATATATATATATATATATATATATATATATATATATAGTTATATATATATATATATATATATATATATATATATATATATATATATATATAACTTTTTAAAAGTTATTGAGTTAATTTTGTCATTTACAGTAGATATAATGGTACATTCTTATGTATATTAACCTTAAAATTAAATTTTTTAACATTGTTTTCATTTCTCCTTGATGCCACACTATTTCATTTGTCTATGTATTGTCTTGAACTATAATAACTATAATAATAACTATCATAACACAACTTAAAAAAAAATTTTTTGGCATTTTTGAATAGCTGTATTTCTTAAAACAAGCAAATACCAAAGTCAATATTGCAGGTGAAGGAACATCTATGGTAGTAGTATAATGTGTGAAAATTTCAGATTTTTAGCACTTACCCCATCAGAGATATTAAGGTTCAAAGTTACTGATTTTCCGAAAAATTGATTTTTGGACACCCTGTAAATTTTTTTAAAAATATTTACCAAACTTCAAATAAGATTTAAATTAAACCCTACTTTTAGTATGTATCATCACACAAAATTTTATATCGTTAAATTATTTCCTTCTTTTAATAATACACCCACGAAAATGGAAATTTCTTCGATTTTTAACACAATTTTTCGGATTCATGGTGAAATATTATTTTCCCCCCAAAAAACAGGAAAGGCCAAATGTACCTTAAAGTATCCCTAACAAATCACTCTCTATGAAATTTGGTATAAGAATTACCAATATGGAGATATGACTTAAAATGTTACCTCTATTAAGTGATAAATTTTGCTCCACCTGGTCAAACATTTTGGCTCACCCTGTTACAACCAGAGTAAATCTACAAAAACGAATGGTGGTTTTGAACTTTCCAGGGAAAACATTAACGCCATGCAAAATATAAAAGTTTTCAAAAATTATCGAGCGGCCATCAGCGGTACGGAAAAAATGGATAGAGAGAGAGAGAGAGAGAGAGAGAGAGAGAGAGAGAGAGAGATAGATGCGAAAGATAGATATATAGATATATATATATATAGAGAGAGAGAGAGAGAGAGAGAGAGAGAGAGAGAGAGAGAGAGAGAGAGAGAGAGAGAGAGAGAGAGAGAGAGAGAGAGAGAATCTCCTCCCTGAATCTAAATTTGTAACAAAAACAAATTATTAAATTTGCCATTTAATAAATATCTGGTTCATAAAAGGAAAAATATATTTTGCAATATCATTGATCATAATATTTCTATATATTATTTATATATATATATATATATATATATAGAGTAAGTATTTATATATATATATATATATATATATATATATATATATATATATATATATATATATATATATATATATATATATATATATATATATACAAGGTGATTCAAAACCTCTGCGACAAACTCGGAGTATTCATAGATATAATAAAAAATTTTTATGAACAGTTTAGCTATTTCACGGGCTCTATATGGTTACCATTGTTTTGAAGACACATTGCTATACGTTTACCCCACTCGTTGTGAACACGCAATAACACATCTGGAGATATTTGTGCAAATGCGTCGGTGATGCGATCATTTAAATGGTTCATGTCCCCGGCTTTCAAATGCCCCCAAAGATAGAAATCAAGTGGGGACAGATCGAGGGATCGTGGAAGCCACTCAACTAGGCCATGCCTTTTGATTCACGCATCTTGAAATGTCTGATCCAACCACTGACGCACCTGCAGACCATAATGGGATGGGGCCCCTTCCTGCTGGAAATAAAGCGATGAGTTATTGTCCGCTGTAGCATTGCTGGGAGTATTCAGTCCTGCAACATGGTGAGATACTTGTCACCATTAAGGTTACCAACAGCAAATATTTTCCCAATGATTCTATCACCCCATATCCCAGTCCACACCATTACCTTCCCAGCACCTTGCATCTTCGTTGAACACATCCGGTGGGGGTTAGCATCAGACCAGTAACGCATGTTTTGCCGATTAACCTCTCCATTAACGTAAAACTTAGCCTCGTCGGTAAACAAGATCTTCGTAACAAAGGTTGCGTCATCGTGCAATTTCCGTGAAGTCTATTCGCAAAATTCCAGCCGTCTAACCACTAAGGTGATGTAGCATCTGCAATTTGTACGGATGCCACCTAATTGCCTTTAACATACTCGTGATACCCGGTTGACTCACCCTAACATTAGCAGCCAATCGACGTCTACTTCTACGGGGGCTATGTGTTATTGCTGCGAGAGCTGTGACAGTTGTGTCCTCATCGGTTGTTGTACGTGGTCTACTACTTCCGCTGATCTTCAACAGATCCAGTTTTTTAAAACTTTACGATAAGTTTCGCGACGGTATCGTGTGTTATGTTGGTTCCATGTTTCCTGTTAAAGTCTGCAGCAATCTTGAAACTACTACCAGACATTGCCATCGTTATGATCTCGATGCTCTGTTCTTTTGTCAAGAGCATCACAAGGGTGTCTGAAAAGTACAAAACAGGGGTATAGAATATATTTCCAACTATAACATGTTAAACCTTATGTATGGCGACTTCTGAATCACACTGTATATAAAGTTTAGCTTTGTTAAATTAGGTTTATTGCCACCGAACCTCTGTTCCATAAATTTGGGGGGTTCATTACCTACCGCAGAAGGGTCTTTGGTCATAGGAAATTGTGCTACATGTATTTCCTGACGAAGTGGATTATAATGCAAAGATTATCTAAACTTGATTGCTAGCCCTGCTTTGACTCAACTCATTTGGAAATTCTAGCCACCTTGGACGTGGTTTAAAATCTAGATAGATGGACTTTCCTTGCTAGAAACATGAGAGAGAGAGAGAGAGAGAGAGAGAGAGAGAGAGAGAGAGAGTCATTTTGTATGTTATAATAGATTGTTTTGTTGTATGTGTTGGCTATTTTTTATGTTTTAGTGAGGTGTTTGTATTGAGATTAGTATAATTCACTATGCCGTAAACTGCAATTTTTTTGTGTTTGTTCAGAAAGCCTGATCGAGTTACGATCCAAAAGACTCGCTTTTATCCACTGAGCTACCGTGAACTCCATATATATGTATAGGAATATGTATATATATATATTTTTATATATATAAAAGATATATATATATATATATATATATATATATATATATATATATATATATATATATATATATATATATATATATATATATATATATATATATATATATATATATATATATATATATATATATATATATATATTTTTATTTTTTTTTTAAACACCTCTTTTGAGGGTACTCTCGGTGCTACACCGTCCCCAAACCTTGGGTTAAGGCATAGCACCGCACACTCAACTCCCCAAGACTAGCCTTATTATTCCTAGGCTTCCTCTAATTGCTTCTATAGCTATCTCCTCGGTTCCAATTTTAGCAGGGATCTTTTCTAGATAGGTTACTAGAGAGGTTTTTACCGCTCCAAGGGACCCCACTACCACTGGCACTACCTCCACCTCCTCCATCTCCCACATCCTTCTGATGGCATATCGTAATCTTTGGTATTTAATTTCTTTCTCCCTTTCGTAGAGGGCCACCTTTTCATCGTATGGGACACCTACCTCTATTAATTGGCATTTTCTTGTTGTTTTATTAACTAATACAATATCCGGTCTATTACTTTGTACAAATATGTCAGTGGGTATGCCAAAATCATATAGAATTTGGATATGGTCATTATCTACTATTGCTGGAGGTTTGTAATTCCAATGATTATTAGGAGTATCAATATTATATAGTTTGCATAGTCTGTAGTGAATGAGCTTGCATATGGTATTATGTCTTTCCGTATATAGTCCCATACGTAGCAGAGTCTTACATCCGGATAATATGTGGGGCACAGTCTCTGAGAATTCCCCACACATCCTACATCTATCAGAGCCATCGACTCCTTCGATATGTTTTTTGAACCAATTGGTTCTTAAGCACCAATCCTGAGCTGTAATCAGCGTTCTCTCATCATTTATTTTCAAAAATCCCCTCGCAATTGTTTCTATAGATTTTTCTTTATTGATAAAGGCCTTGTTCAATACTTCTTTTTTAAAGTGTTGGGCATGTCTATGTTCTTCCCATTCTACATTATCGGCTTTCTTTCTTGCTGTTTTATAAGATTCCTTTAAGATTTTAGTTCTTTCTTTGAGGTTTTTCTCATTCCATCCATTCTGTGTTCTGATATCGATGTTAAATTCATGGAGGTAATCATTTGCCTTTTTTGTTATTGAAGTTGTTCCAGCCTTGCAATCTTCATGTTCTTTTAACCAACCAATGAATTTGGTTCCTTTTCCTTCTATATATTCTGCTAATCCTACTATTTCATTTTTGTGGGTTCTATCTATATGTGGCATTCCCATACCTCCTTCATCTCTCGGGATGTATATACGGGCTGTGCACTGGTTTTTGTAGATTATTTTGTGTGCATGGAGGAGTTTCCTTGTTGTTGTGTCTAGAGTATTTATTTCATGCTGGTACCAGTCTATAATTCCAAAACTATATCTCATTACTGGCATTGCCAATACCTTAATTGCCTCTATTTTGTTTTTTGGTTTTAATTCAGTTTTTAATATTTTCTTCACTCTTGAGATGTATTCCTTTTTAATTATCTTTCATATATATATATATATATATATATATATATATATATATATATATATATATATATATATAAATATTTATATATATATATATATATATATATATATATATATATGTGTGTGTGTGTGTGTGTGTTTGTATGTAGGTGTGTGTGTGTGTGTGTGTGTGTGCGTGTAGAAGCACCCCAGATAGTGTTACTATTGAACTTAGAAAATAATTTATTTACTATGCTGAAAAAATTTAAAAAAATAAAAACGAATTTTCTTGAAGCTAAAAGATTCAAAATACCTAAAAAAGAGATTCGTCGTTTACTACTAATGGTGAACAAAAACGAGCAAATTTAAGCTTATTTATTCGGACTACAACATTTTTGAGTATTTGAAAATTTTATTGATGTTGATTTACAACAGTAAATTTATTTGTTTTTGAATTTTAAAATTAAATTTTGGCAATTCAGTATAACATCGTCTATATTTAATTTTTCATTATTATTATTATTATTATTATTATTATTATTATTATTATTATTATTATTATTATTATTATTATTATTATTATTATTATTATTATTATTATTATTATTATTATTATTATTATTATTATTAAACAATACGATTGTTTAAAAATTTCATGATGTTCATTTACAACAGTAAATTTATTTATTATTGAATTTTAAAATTAATTTTTGGCATTTCAGAATAACATCGTCTATATTTAATCTTTCATTATTATTATTATTATTATTATTATTATTATTATTATTATTATTATTATTATTATTATTATTATTATTATTATTATTATTATTATTATTATTATTATTATTATTATTATTATTATTATTATTATTATTATTATTATCTCTATCGCTAACTTTGCATTTATCTAGTGCTACTTAGAGTCTAACTGTCAAGATTTCTTTCCTAGCTCATTTTTGTGAAACATGAGTACTCTGAAACGACACATCACTTTCTATTTCAGCGTATTCGTCGATATCTGACGTACCTGGATTGCTAGATGATTGAATAGTTTCTGCTGTAGTTTCTATCTGGGAGTCTTGAGTTTCGCTATCCTCTGATGAGGATAACAGATAATTACATTCTGAAATATACATTTCAAACTACGATTACTCGATATTATGACAGACAATAGCGTTGTGAAATATAATATGTAAGAAACATCAGGTTGACAGTAAGTGCAAATTGGTAAAAAATTGCAGTTATTTAAAATTGAATTACATAACTTCACTAACCTGAATCTGTAGTGGTCGAAAGTTGCTTTTCTCTTCTTTTTAATTCCTTTGCTACTCGTTCAGCCTTCCGTACTTCTGCGGCTGTTACCTTCTTATCTATACCCAACATGCAACCAACACGTCCTTTTTGTCGCTGCATATGTAAAAACTTTCTATCTTCCTCTATTTTGATCATATCCATTGCATTTGCATGGCATATATCGAACAGATCATCTAGACTATCTTCAAATTCTTTCTTTTTTTGTCTAAATAACTTACTCATTCTTTTTTTTTTTTTTTTTGTGCTTTTCTAGTCCGCGATGATATTCGTATAACTTTTTACATTTCTTGATGCAGTCCGAACGATCTTGCGTTGGTATACGTGCCTTTCTCCAGAACAATAAATGTTCATCAATTATAAGAGATGCACTATTATCTTTAAATTTAATGTATGCAAGTTATAAAATAGGAAGCGTAAAGCATCTCTCCTAGAGAGGAGTTTACCCTGTTATTTGATTTTTCATTGAACCGATGAGAAACAGTTCTTTCCGTGACATATTTAATTTTAATAATAACCTAAAAATATATTAAAACACTGTAATATTATGTAAAAGGAAATTATCTTAATACACTCCTGATCACTGTGCAGTGTGCACTTCATCTGACAGGACATTTACGTATAACCAAGGTATAAAAACGCACGTACTAACCCACCCTTGTAGGATAACAATTAGGCAAGTTAATACTTTGAAAAAGCCTATTAGCCACAACATGTCAACTTTTGACGCCCGTGGGAAAGGGTTGCAGCTAACCGATTGACCTCCTAAACTTAAATATA
>JABUQX010015182.1:40000-42500 GCA_015478945.1 Trachelipus rathkii
TTCAACATGTAATAAAAATGTATAAAAGTTAACATATTTTATAGTCTTATATTTAGAACGTATAAAAAGATAAGAGTACAATGTTAAATCAAATTTCCAACTACAACTAGCAAAATTACCTGAAATGCTTCAGTGCACCTCAAATTGATTAGACTCTGATTGAATTTTTTAATATATATATATATATATATATATATATATATATATATATATATATATATATATATATATATATATATATATATATATATATATATATATATATATATATATATATATATATATATATATATATATATATATATATATATATATATATATATTTTTTTTCTCAATATATATATATATTTATATATATATATATATATATATATATATATATATATATATATATATATATATATATATATATAAGATATATATATATATATATATATATATATATATATATATAATTCTTTACTTACCTATTTGTTTGCTGCCCCTGGCCCACCTTAATTGGAGGGCCACACTGCTTCCAGGAAGCCGGCTGCCGCCTCTGGGCGGTTCCACAGGTCAAGGAAAGAGGTTATAGAGAAATCGGTGCGGGGGGCGTCGAGAGCAGGGCACCTCAGAAGAAGGTGCTCTATTGTGTCTTGGGCATTGTGACATCTAGCGCAAGAGGGGGAGGTGACGTTGTCTAGTTTGAATCTGTATTTATAATGCATGAGCCCCGGGTGGTGACCTGATCTGCTCCGAGCGAGGTTGATTTGGCCTCTTCTGGACAGCGTTTCTTCTCTAGGGGAGAGTTTTGGGGCGGGGGTGTTTAGTAAATTGTTATTTGGGCGGTTTAGCAGGTATCTGCTGGTTAGATGTGTATGGATATGTGTAATCCATGACCTATTTGGAGGGGGAGGAGGAATTATGTTGTATGTGTTGTAATAGAATTGAGCTGGTGAAGAAGGGGGGATTTTAGTCTTTGTGTGGGGGTGGTTGGAGAGAATTTCGTGACAAGGGTGGGATGGATTACAGGTTTTCTGATAGAATTGAGTCCCCACCATCTCCAAGTGTGTGGAGATGTGGGGAGGATGAAGTTTCATCGTAAATGTTTGATTGGTGGTTTTTGTGCAGCCTGTGATAATTCTGAGGGCTGTATTTTGAGAAATTTGTAATTTATTTGTGTTTGATTTTGAGAGTGCTGGGAACCATGCTGGTGAGGCATAGTTTAAAGTTGTTCTGAGGAGTTGTTTATAAGTTGTGGTGAGTGTGTGTTTCCTGTCGCTGAAGTTGTGTTGAGAGAGGGTTCGGAGGGTGTTTAGTTTTCGTTGGGTTGAGGAAGTGATTTGGTCGATGTGGGGGAAAACGTCATGTGTGTGTCATAAGTAAGTCCTTTTTTGGGGTTTTGTTTAACGGAAGGGGGTTGTTGTTCAGGGTGATTATAGGATGGAGGGAGGATTGGTGACGGTCAGTGGTTAAAAGGGTGATGGAGGATTTAAGGGGGGATGCTGTCATTCTGTTGGAGCTTAACCAATTTTCTAATAGATGTAAATATTCTTGGGTATGTTGTGTGGCTATGTTTATGTCTGGGTGTTGGGAAATAAGACTGATGTCGTCTGCGTAAGTTATAAGTTTGGTGGATTGGTGGGTTGGGGTAGGTAAATCTGCTGTGAAAAAGTTAAACAAAAATGGAGAGAGAATGGCACCCTGTGGGACGCCATTTTGTAATTTGATCGAATGGGAGAGGTTGTTTTTGTATAAGACCTTAGCGAAATGGTTGGTGAGGAAATTGGAGAGCCATTTTTTGTCATTATTTTCTAAGGGGGAGTGGAGGATTTTTTGAATAAGGATGTGTGTGGGGACGGTATCAAATGCTTTATTTATGTCTATTGCAGTGAGTATTGATCTATGGGAAGGGGATTGGTTGAAACCATTAATGATGTGTTGTGTGAGGGAGGTGAGGGCTGTAGTTGTAGAGTGGTTGCTTTTGAATCTGTGTTGGAAATCTGGGAGAGTAATGGGGTTGGAAATTTTGTTTAGAATTAATTTCTCTAGCAGTTTACTAATGGAGCAAAGCAGAGAGATTGGGCGGTAGGTGGGTTGGGGTAGGAATCTGCTGGTTTGAGTTTTGGAATTATGAATGCTTGCTTCCAGATTGGGGGTATGTAGTTGAGCTGCCATGATTTATTAAAGATTTCTGTGATTAGGAGAATTGTTTTTTCTCCAAGGTGTTTTAGGTGTAGGTTGGATATTGAGTCTGGACCTGTCGCTGTTGAATTTTTGAGGGTTTTAATGGCTTCTATTGTCATGTTGGTTGTGAATGGGGGTATGAGGGTGTGGTCTAATTGGAGTTTTCTGAGTTGTTTTTTTTATTTTCCTGTTATCGGGGTGGGTTGGTTTTCGAGAGATGTTGGCATAGTGTTTAGCGAGACTGTCTGATTGTTGTTTTGGGGAAGGGAGGGAGTTGTTGGGTAAAGATGGGGATTCGTGGGATTGTGGGGGGTTGTTTTGAGAGTTGTTTAAT